>OZ007577.1:46331738-46619238 GCA_963931925.1 Onchidella celtica | reverse complement strand
ATATCCGTACAACATGTTTACCAAAAAGCGCGGCTGGTGAAGGTTTGCTGAAACAAAACTTGGTACCGGTATGATGTTCACGAATTTAAAGTGACAACACATGAAATAGTCAGAAGGACCTGGGGGCGTGAGGACCTAGTCAGTTTGTATCAATGGGCGGTAGTCAAATTGACTAATCAGGCGAAAAGGGGTTGGGGTAGCCATTGGTGATCGATGTACACTCATATTATTAACGCAGATCACGCAATCTCCGAGCAGAAGTCGGATTGTTTTGTTACTAAGCCGATTCATATTTTCAAAAACTATGCAAATTAACAAGGACAGAAATATAGTATTCCGGTGTGTTCTACGTCATCGAATTGTGTGCGTTGTACGGATATGCCCTTCCTTATGTAATTCATTGTCCATTGTCCAGGGCCCATCAATACAGGAACTGATACTGGGGACATGGGGGCGACTATCCAACGTCGCCAGTTGCCAGGCTTAAGTGAAGAACAGCTCCGGGCATGGCTAGAAGAAATCGGCGGTTCTTCAAAGTTCGCGGAGACCAGTTCGTAAATTTCATGTGCATTCGACTAAAACAATAAAATTCTGTTCGAACATTTGCCCAACAGAGTTGAGTCTACAATGTCAATGCTTGATGGCCGTCAGTGTTGAGCTGAACACGTTGTGTCTTGTGGCGTTGTTGTGTGGCCTACGTGTTCAACATGAGAATTATTGTGTACTTGAAGATGTGTACACGGTCAATGGCGTCGGGTGGAGGATGCTACAGGGGCGCTTTCCGGGGCACAAAATTCTAAGGGGTGCAAAATTTCAAATAAAAAAAGTAGATAAATTGAAATTAATAGATTAAAATTTATCCATATCATCCGCCCACCAGCAACAATAAAATTTATTATTCATTATCAAATATATATTATTATTAATAAATATTCAAATATTATTTGAGTTGTAAGTTGTCAGCTGTGAACTGTTGTGAGTTGTAAACTGCGCCTAACAGGCTGCGTTACAATTTGCTCTGAGATAGAGAGAGGTAGAGAGAGAGAGCGTGAGCGAGACAGGGAGAGAGAAAGAAGCAGTGTAGTGTGTTGAGCGCTTCGCAGGCGCTCCATTCTGCTCAGTGGTTGACATGTTGCTTCTGTAAAGCGCATGGAGCATTTTAAATGGATATGCGCTATATAAATGCCATCCATTATTATTATTATTATTTACATTCTCTGTTAGGCCAGATCAGCCCATATTTTCCAATCTTTTGGTCCCTGAAAGTTCCTATGATTTCAACAATATTAGTGCGCAAATCTCCAGACAAAAATCTTTACCCATTTCCTGTACGTATCGGATTTGACTATCTGCGACTGGTGAAAGATGATAGCGTGCCCACTTTATAACAGTGCTAAATATGCATTGTTTTCCTTGTCCTCGGCTGTAAAAAAGGGATGCTGACCCTAAACATTCTAACATAGCGACATTCTGTAAGTGGTCTTCAATCGTACAAATGTATATTAATTATTATTATTCCTTTTCTTTTTTCATTTTAAGGCAGGACCAAAGTTCGTGAACGAAAATAAACCAATGTTTTAGAAAGGTATTTTTCACAATATGTGTAATTGCCAAACCTCGAAAAAGCTGTTCGGTGGATGATTACGAAAATGTTTATAAGTAAAAACAGTCTGCTTAAATTTCAGTCGTGCTACAGCTTGGCTGTTATGCGTGCATGAATGTAGTAAAGCACGTCTTCCTCGTAGAGTTATTTAGCACCAACGGGTATGCAAGTTAGATACCTTCTCATGCTTGCATGGGAGAGGGGGAAGGGGGGGGGGGGGGGAGTCCCGGGGTCCCGAAGGTGAGTTTTGTTATTATGAGAAAGAAACAATTTTAACAATCATAATCTATTTCAGGATGTTTGAATTAGCAGGAAAAAGAATGTAAAAAAAAACTTGCTTGTCATATGGTTGCCATGGAAACGCCGCCATCTTGGATTTTGAGTCCCTAAAAAAGGCTTAACTTCATATAGAACGGCTTCGCCAAATATTACTGGAATTATTTGAAACTTCTTTCATGTCTTATTCAATCAAATTAAAAACTTCATACAGTAGGGAATTTTGATATCTTTTAGTTTTACAGATATTATGTCATGAATTTTTGAAAATGGCATGTAGCAGAATTCAATTTTCCTAAAAATAAAAAAAAAATTCGAAAGATAAACAAATTTCCTTCTGTGGGAATTTTTTTGATTTGTTCAAACATGTTGTTAGCTAGATTTTATACCAATTGGATCAATAAGTAAAAAACTAGTTCACAAATTACTGATCAAAAGTGCAATTTCGAAAAAATCGCATTTGAAAGTCTTTTTCCAATAAAAATGTCATTGAAAAGTGCCACACATACCTCAAAACATACCTGCTTGGTATGCTGGGTCTCAACAGTGATTTGCAAACTACCAAAGGTTTATAAAAGATGTGTAGCCTACAGGGGAATAGGAGACAGGGGGGGGGGGGGGGAGAGAAATAGTATAAGTTATAGGGTGGAACGGGGTATAGAACAGTCTGGAGTGGGGGGTACACGGGGAGGGGGGAGGCGGGCTTGTACCACATGAACTCATGCAGTAACGTATTTTATTTTACTTTACTTTACTTTACGTTTTCCTTCCCCTTGTACCAGTGGGCGTCGCGGGGAGACACAGTCGTCTGTCAGCAGCAAGGCGAGTGGCCTGGAGGAGGGACATCTGGTCATCTCTGAGTGTGTCTGCCACAGAGGCCCTCCAGCCTCGCCTTGGTCTTCCTCTGGTTCTCCAGCCAGAGTATCTGGTGTTGTATACCCGAAGAGCTGGTTGGTTTGGAGGCATCCGTGTGAGGTGTCCGAACCATTTGATCTTCTGATGTTCGGTGTGTTGTAGGACTGGTGTTGCTCCTACCATGTCTCTTATGACTTCGTTTCTGATCTTGTCTCGTCTTGTCTTGTTCATCGCTCATCTTAGACATTTCATTTCGCATGTGGCCAGCTTCCTCTCAAGGGCTTTTGTTAGTGACCTTGTCTGGCACTGGTATGTGAGTGTTGGTCAGAAAATGGTGCTGATGAGTTTCGCCTTAGTGCTCATGGGGACGCTGGGGTATTTCAGGAGAGGGGCAAGTTGATAACTGACTGCATTGGCTTTCTGACATCTTGTCTCTAAAAGGATTAATGAAGAACCTCCCGACTTTCTACTAGCTTTTGAACCCGTTATAGCTCATCTCAGCTATCCACAATAAAAACAATGTAACATAATCAGCACTCTTCTTCTGTTACTGGTCTACACCTTTTTGAGATCTCTGGTCTGACTTTTTGCAGCTGCAGGGAAGGCAAAGTGACTTTCTACTTGGGCATCTTTCACAAACGGTAACAAATTCCATGTCGTAGTGCATCGAAATAAAAACAAGAACTTGAAACAAAAGCACCGTCCAGACAGCTGATATTGTATGCTTTAGATTATTATGTAGGTCACAAATCTAAATCTGCTAAATATTGAGGGCATGACCTCCGCCCCAGCCAGTGAGAAGGCTCAATTTATTGCTCCATTTACAGTCGACCAGTCAGTGAAATAGAAGGGAGGTGAAGGTTGGGGGTGATCACGACCCCACTACTATGTTTTACTATGGCAGTATAATGGTGTTGTATGCTTGTACAGAAGGAAATGGGATGTCTCAGGCCTCTTACCTTGACCTAGACTTGTGGGCAACATATAAATATACCACATATTCCCTAAAACTGATGGTTTTGGTGGCGACACTGAGATATTATTTAGGGCTAATTTTGTCGCCCAATGGCATGATTCTTGGGCCTTTTTTCTTGACACCCCCTCTCCCCACCTCACTTAAGTGCATATTTCAGGGTTATAAACATTCAAAATGGGAATACGGTTAGTAAAATAGTGTCCCTAAATGGATAAAGTAACCGAAAAGTACAAAATCTCGATATCGATATTTTGAAGCCTAATTTCGATTTCAGGTATCCCCCCCCCTCCCCCAAAGCTCTATGCACCCAGTCCCAGGTAGGAAAGAGAGACCCTATACCCAACACAGATGGATGTTTTTAAAAACAATTATTTGTAAAACAGTACGACGTTAAAAGCATTCTCAGGCAGGTATTTTAATAGTTGAGTTTCTTCTTCTTCTTTCGTTCGCCAATCTAAATCTGCAGATTTGTTCTTTTAAGAAAATTTACTGTTTTCTGCAGTTCTGGCAGAGCACCATAGAGTTTGATATTCAAGTCGGTAGGTTTGCTTGTTCTGCCAGTGTTAACCCTTGACTTTTTTATACGTGAAAATTTCATTTCCGATTTATAATAGGCCCAGAACCTCTAGACGACAACGTTTCTTTTATGCACAAATCATAATGTGACTTAGAAGGAAAGTTTCAGCTGAAACGCATATTACTGGGTCTTATAGGAGTTTCTACATTCCTGGTGAGCTGGAATTTTAATGACTTTAATGGGCATTTGGAAGGGGAAAAAAATCAGCGGCATTTTTTTTTTAATGCCAGCCATGGAAAATGGATGTTCAAAAAATTGCAGAGTGCTGGGTGTATAAAGCTTTTGTTCATTGACTACCCAGCTTCTATCCCGGGAATCAACGAGTCTTTCACAGAAGATGTTCGAACAGCACAAAAATACTCATGAATTAATTATTTACTGACACTTGTGACGCACACACTTAATGCAAGTGATTAAATAGCCATCCAGGAACATTTTTAAGACATACTTACTCCAGTGAAATAACTACATGCTCATTCTGAAAAAAAATGTCATTGGTGAAATAATCTCTCATTAGTAGAATATGAACTGATCGCACAATAATTCTGAAGACATTGAGAATTACTAATGCTCATAAACTGTGTGCCGGGTGAAATCAATGAAAAGCAGTTATCCTATAATTACTCATTGACATTGTTAAAACACTAATTCATTCTGGCGAGACATTATTAGTAAGAAGACTTTATTTGCCTAAGTTAGAAGAATATATATAATGAAAAGCAGGATATAACAAAAATTCGGTTTTCAACTAATTCACATCGACCTGTAGCACCCAAGACAATGTATGAACAACTTAACTTTGATACGGTAAAATTTGACAATGACTTGATCTGAATTTAGAAAATCACATAAGTTAATCCGGTAAGGCTTACATGGCTGATTTCATCAATACGAGACTATGAAAGGACAAACTAATTAACACCAATAAAACGTTTACCGGACACACTCAAATCAGACAAAGGTTGTTGTTCTAATTCCGCTCTTGAATATTTACCTCTTGCCGTCATTGTTCAACCCAGGATAAAATCGTAAATTTAGCAGCGCTCAGTGGCGGATCTACTATGAATAATAATAATAATGTATAGCATTTATATAGCGCATATCCATTTAAAATGCTCTATGCGCTTTACAGAAGAAACCTGTCAACCACTGAGCAGAATGGAGCGCCGGCGAAGCGCTCAACACACTACACTGCTTCTTTCTCTCTCCCTGTCTCTCTCTCTCTCTCTCTCTACTATCTCAGAGCAAATTGTATAATGTAACGCAGCCTGTTAGGCGCAGTTCACAACTCACAACAGTTCACAACTCACAACTCAAATAATATTTGAATATCTATTAATCATAATTTAATAATGAATAATAAATTTTGTTGTTGCTGGTGGGGGGATGATATGGATAAATTTTTAATCTATTAATTTCAATTTTGCCCCGGCAGCGGCCTGTTCGGCCTGCCATTTACGATTTCCAACTGCCAAGTATCTGTAACGTTCGCAACGTGCACACGGGCCCTCCGAATTTTTTGTCCTTATCCGAGAAGACTAGGTACTCGATCCTACTATGAAACCAATGAAGGTTAAGCTCCAAGGCCCTGAAAAAAACTTTTTAAAATGTGCGAATAGCCTCGAGGTTCTGGCAGGGGCAGCGGGGTCATTTGGACATTGTCGGGTATTGCCATATTGTTCTTGGCGAAGAGGCCCCACAACAGTTTAATTTTTTCCCAGAACTGTAGGTCCGCCACTGGCTGCGCTTAATCTAGACAATAATAATAATAATGATAATAATGGATGGCATTTATATAGCGCATTATATGCAATGCCATTAGAAATGCCCTATGCGCTTTACAGAAGCTCTCTCACTCGCTCTTTCTTTCTCTCATCCTCTCTCTCTCTACCTCTCTCTATCTCTCTCTATCTCAGAGCAAAATTGTAACGCAGCCTGTTAGGCGCAGTTCACAACTCACAACAGTTCACAACTCACAACTTGTATTCTAAAGTATTATAATAATATTTGAATATTTATTAATATTTATTTAATAATGAATTATAAATTTTTGTTAGTGATGCTGGGGGGGGGGGGGGGTGATATGGCTAAATTTTTAATCTATTGGTTCTAGATGATATGACTGACTGTTCCGTTTCTACATGTCATTTTATTCAGACCGGTATCTATGTCCTTTTTTTACAAGGATCTATTGGACTATCTGGTCAGGAGGCTCAAAGTTAACATGTTATTTCAGGAAAATAATAAAATTCACTTTTCAGATAAGTGAACACCAACATTTCCTTTACCATCTGCCTCCAGATTTCAATGTTGTCGATGGGCCTGTCAAATTAAACGTGGGACCTTGTGATTGGTTGATTAAGAATGGGGATTTTCCGATATAAAGCTGTGTTTTGCAGTGTCCACTCACGTACACCTGTGGCAGGGGACGAAACAACAGCCTACACATAAAGAACTTCTACAGAGACGCAGCGAGCACATACGCTTTGGAAACCTGCATCCACAAGACAAGCCCTCACATGGAACCCTCAAGGGATAAGGAAAAGAGGTCGGTCGAAAAACACCTAGCGCCGGGACTTGGAGGCAGACACCAGGAAGATGGGTCGCACCTGTGGGCAGCTGGAACGACTGGCCCAGGACCGGAATACCTGGAGAGCTCTTGTTGGCCGCCTAGAATTTCTTTATTCATCCATGTTTTTTCCTTTTTTGGGATATTTTCCTCTATAATATTAATACGTGAGTCCTTTCTTTTATCCCATACTTCTTCCACTCCAGTGATGTCTTCAACAGCCTCGTATTTGTTTTTTCACATTTACAGAAAAATTTTCTATTAGCCGTTGGTCTGATTTTAGTAGTTCCATCTGAAATTGTGGATGATTAGTACTAGTACAATAGTAGGTTTCTTCAGTTTCTTTAGTTTAAACCTGGGATCTGCACCTGACTGGGATATGGTCGGTGTCACAATCTGCTCCTGACATTGATTTTGATGTCTTCACAGCGTTTCTGAATCTTTTCTGGACTAGTATGAAGTCAATTTTGTTCTTATTTTTATCTCCAGGGCTCAGAGATGTTCACTGCCGCCTGGGATGGTTTTGAAGCCAGGGTGTTGGTGATGGCATAGTGTACAAATAAAAGAATATCAGCAAAAGCCAGTGGGTGTAAAGATTAAACAGTGAATAGCGGTACTTAAAAATGGACATCGAAAAACAACGTGTTACATGTATTATGATAGTGGTGAATACGTCTTATTATTGCAGAAACGTGTATCATTGGGTAATACTATCTGCCATATCGTTGAGGGCACTTTTGCCATTTCGAGAGAATGAGGAGTGAAGTGTGCTCGGCGAAAGGGCCAAATGAAAACTCACAAAACATTTCGCCACAAACATATAGATCTCGAAAAGTTTTTAACCAATGGGAATGACACTTGTACAGAATCAAATTAGGAGTGAGAGAACTACGTCCATGACCAAGCCTCAAAATCGGCAAAATGTCGCATACAACTACTACTACTACTACTATTTCCTGTTGCACCCACTGGTGCTTAGGGCAGCAACAAAGGATCTCCAGCCCTGTCTGTCCTGGGCCATCTTTGCGAGAGTTCCCCATGAGTGATTGAAGGATTTCATCTCTGCCTCGATTGTTCTCCGCCAGGTTGCCTTGGGTCTGCCTCGCTTGCGCCGTCCCTCCGGTGTCCACTGAAGTGCTGTTTTGGTTATAGAATTTGCTTCCTTTCGCAGCACGTGTCCAAGCCATCTCCATCGTCTCTTCGTGATGATGTTGGCTATTTCTTCTTGCTTGCATCGCCTTAGTAGTTCCTGATTAGAAATCTTGTTTGGCCAAAAGATGCGGAGAATCCTACGAAGACATGTGGTGTGGAAGGAAGACAACTTGGCGAGGTCACCTTCTGTCATTCGCCAACACTCTGATCCATACAGGAGTGTGGATAGGACACAGCTTTGGTACAGTCTGATCTTGGTGTTGATGCCGTATTGTGTCGATTTCCAGATGTTGCTCATACTTTGAAAGACAGCCCTTGCATTTCCCAGCCTAGCATACAACAATATAACAAAATAAATACACTTCGGTTTGTTACAGGTACCGCAATGAACGGTAGGCCCTACATAAAATGGCATAGTGTACAAATAAAGGCAAATATAATGTGGGGTTTTTTTTTGCGAATGTTTTTTTGCATGTCCTGAAAAATTTTTTTTTGGGCGTATACGTTATGTTGCGGTAACACGGCCGTACTAACTGTCGTCACACGGCAAATAACACAAGGTGTAATAATTTATGGCCCGCCCTGACGCCGTGATACTGATAGGCCGATTGTGTTTGCTACTGTACAATAGTGAAATATAATGCCGCATTAGCTGTCTGTCTACAGCAGTTATCAAACCTTTATTCTAAAGTCAGAGGTCGGCAACTATAGGTTCATCTTGCTTTCATCTGTGGCTTTTTTTCATTTCTTAATTGTCAGAAAAAAAAAATCATGAGGAAAAATAATACTGGTACAATGTAAAATACACGTATTAATTAATAATAAATAATTCACACATTACAGTTTAGACTTCCATGCGCGTTGGGGTTCAATCTTATTATAATATTAAGCTGATTTCTATCGAAAATCTCAAAAGTAGGCGGCCTCTGTTCTAAGCATTAGTTTAACGGTAGTTATGAAAATTCACTCATTCAAATTCAAAAGGTAGACACTTACATTACATTCACTGTGCTTTTTGAAGTGTTTCATCGTGTGCATTGAAGTTACGAAAAACGATTAGGGCTGTTTTGTTTTGGTAGTGCTGATTTGGGTTATATAACCAAAATCCATGTAGTCACAATAGAGTGAGTGTTTGTAGGTGTGAGAGGGGGGTCGCAGAGGAAAGAGCAAGGAAAGAGACACAGGCAGATGCACAGACTAATAAAATACCCAGACTGGATGATCCCATTGTGTGACGTCACAAAACAGCGAAAGGTCATGAACCATCCGCCACATTAGGTTTACGGTAACGACCGACGGTTCAGCATAGCTACAATTTTGAATGACACCATTTTGACGCGCCTACTGAACGCGGAAGTTTGGTTCCACACCAAGAAATTAATACATGTACAACCAATATTGACGAATGAAAAGAAATTTCTACTGCAGATAGAACTAGAATCGGAATATCCCGAGCGGCGGTCATGTTGGTTATACCGTCGCCGCTCGGGAAATTCCGTAAAAAACGACACAGCCCGAAGCTCGTGTTTCCAGTCTGGTTAATTTATTAGTCTGTGGGCAGAGAGGAGAAAGACAGACACAGACAGAGCAAGGAGAGGGACGCAAACAAAGACAGACGTAGAGAGAGACAGACATGGGGAGTGAGGAGAGAGTTACAGACGGAGAGACAGAGGGAGGAGAGCGTCAGACGGAGAAAGCGAGGAGAGAGACACAGACAAAGGAAAGAGAGACAGACATAGGGAGTGAGGAGAGAGACACAGACAGAGAGGAGAGAGACACAGATTGAGGAGACAGACAGACATAGAGACAGGAGGGGGGGGGGGGGTTCGCCACAACATTTTTCGAAAGTCGTGAGCAAAATAAAGTACAAAACAAAACATAACAACTTTTCTCTCTCTCTCTCTCTCTCTTCCTCTTTCTCTCGCTCTCTGTCTCTCTCCCCCCCCCCCCTCTTTGTCCTTCTCTCTCGCTCCGTCTCTTTCTCCCTTCTTTCTCTGTCTATGTGTGTCCATGCATGTGTGTTTCTCTTTCTCCCTGTGCACATACGTGTGTGTGTGTGTGTGTGTGTGTGTGTGAAAGAGCGAGAGAGAGAGAGAGAGAGAGAGAAAGAGAGAGCAAACACATTACGAGGGAGGGGGGGGAAGGGTGTGATAATCATATAGTTTTGAAACGGGTTGCAAGACAAACAAGCAAAAAGCTTGAAAACCTCCGAGCCAGTGATCAATATGTCATAGAGTAGCAGTGGGAGGCGGGGCATGTCGCATGCTTGCCTTGTGTACTTTATTGTGTGTCTGTCGTCAAGCGGATTATTTACTACGTGGGATTTGTTCAGCGCTACTAATAATGTTCTTGTTCCATGCGTAAGTGTGTCACAGACAATTCGGAATGGAATGGTTGTCTTTCTGCGGGCCTGGTTTTTAACTATTAAGTGCAGTATAATAACTTGCTGTGTGATATAGCCTAATGATATAATTGAATGTGTTGTTTATCATCGCAAACATCCATGTTTAGAGTGGTAGTGTGTTAATAGACAGATAGTTTATTTCACCGTGTGACGGAAATACACCGATCTGTGCCAGAAACAAAAGTTTGCAGGATACGTATATCACCAATTGGCGTTCTGTCTCGCTCTATTCTTTGTGCCTCAATGGCTGTCGGTATGACACCGTAAACTAATTTACAATGCCAAATAATAGCGAAAGTACTCCGCTGTGTTCACGGTTTAGCTTTGGCTTATAATGTGAAATAGGCTACTACTGTGTCCTATAACAGCCTTGTTCACTGTCCATTTTGTGGTGACCAAGAGCAAATATCCCTACAAAACAAGAAGATATAAACACAATTGAAGAGTCCACTGGAAAAATGGGTTAAGTCACAACGTAGAAATTCTAGGCAAATGGCCCAAGGCAGAACCGAATATTCCATTGTACAATCTACTTCAGTATCTTTGTCAGAAATGGGCTCAGTCCATTAAAATTGTCATTTAAAAATAGCATAATCTGCGAAAGAAAGTTCAGCCTAAGTTAAAATGCAGTTTTCCCTGAACATGAAATCTGTGACTTAGCTGGGTTTTCCAGTGGACTCTTCAATTCCATTCTGTACATAAAGGCGGTTGTAAATGAATCGTGGTATTTTACGTATTTGCCTAATCTATAAATGAGCAGTGAATACAAATCAGTATTTTCTATGCTAATCAGCTTTGTAATTAGTCTACTGTCCCCCAACAGCTGTAAAAATAACGTTATAAAAGTCAATTTGACCTACAATGCATTTACAGTCTTTGGCTGTAGCACGGCATGGCATTGATATGAAGATCATCGTGTAAGCCAAGTATCGATGTGCAACTCCAATACATGTATCAGGATCACTAGTAACTGCCCCATTCTTCGAATGGTAAAAAACAAAGCTCACCACTCCAGACCGAAAGGACTCAGCACAAAGACATTGATGTCGAGACACTTTAGGTCATCCACATAAAATCGGCGATCAATAGATAGATAGGATAGTATTACAGTAGTGCACAGTGCACAGCAGTGAGCACCGATAATTTTTCATGGGCTCATGTGTTCGTAAAAATGATCTAAATATTTACGCACAGTTTTCTTGGTATGAATGAATGGCACTCACCTCATCTGTATAACACTATACTCGGTATCACTATCAAAGTTTTCTTGGCGTGGCTGGATCGTGAACTCTAGTTTACATTTCCGGTAAGAGGCGGAAATGGCGAAATTGACGGAAGTACATTATCACGTCGTATCCGCAATCATGAATTGATAACTGATAATTATAACTGAATTTCTGGGAAAAGTAAAGAGTTTCGGGAAAAAATTATCTCGACACGTACAGGCTTAATAAATTTTACATACATGTGCCAAGTTTCATTTCTCTACGTTGCGTTGTAAAAAAGCCTTTGCGGGAACAAAGTTGGGCCCAAGCTCCATTATTATATGATGATGATGATTGACGCAAGTGTAGAGAGTTGAGTGTAGAGCACTCCGAAGAGCAGCGTTCGTGGAAGCCGAGTATCGATATGTAGCTCCAATGTTATGATTATTTACGCAAGACAGCGTAAACCCGAGACACAGAATACCGAGACGGATCATTCTTTCTCTCACTATATTTACATGTCCACAACTTGCGCGCGTATAAACACGGTGAGTACTACTGACAGAGCTCTGTGGTACCAGTCTTTTTCCTTAGGTTATGAAGGAGTGTGGTGCAATTGTTGACATGGGCGATGCGCGCAAGTCGACGGACGGAATTTGGCGAATTGGACCGTCTCAGTATGCTGTGCCTCGGGCAAAACCAAACGGGGCACTTCGAGCTGAATCATTCATAAAAGCCCAGAAAATAAGAGGGGGAAAAAACAACAACACAAAAAAAGACAGTTTACATGGGACAGTAACGCGCTGGGTCTAATCTATTTTGACTCGGGGTTCTAGTGTGATTAGTTGACAACAGAATCAAACGGGACTTGGCGCACTAGTGAGATTGAAACAAGTTTATCTCGCTACTTAATTCAAAAGCAGTTCAAGTCAGAGTTAAAACCGACGCAAAACAGTGACGTGACTCAGCACTGCGATCCCCATTGACAAATAGCCCATTTTTCCATGCTGTAATATTTCGACAGAAATGGCGAATGAAACGCCGTAAGTGTGGTATCATACTGTGGGAGACATCATACTAAGCCTGGTGCGTTTCATTGTATCGTTTGGGTATTATTTCAAATGCGAGGCTTTGCTACATACAATTTTTTTCTTTTCGCCAATTTTTGCTTTAGCCCGGTCAGACATCGTCAACTTCTGGTGTACATTTTGCTGACAGCAACCGACTGAGTTGGCCGGGTTTAGTATGATATGCTCCCCCAAGCCTGGAACATCACAGCCATGTTGCTGAGTGCCAGCAAAATGTGCACCCGAGAAGTAATGGCAGAAGCTGACTGTGTCTGTTTAGGCCTAGTATGTTAGGGTAAACCAGGATTTACTAAGAAATTACAGGAAATTATGGCGTGCACTTCTTGTTTGCCAGCAGCTGACTGTGTCTGGTGGGGTCTAGCAATTAGCATGATGATTGGGTCTTCCCCGATTTACTAAGAAAATATAGGAAATTATGGTGTGCACTTCTTGTCTGCCAGAAGCTGATTGTGTTTGACCGGGCTTAGTATGATACCCCCCTAAAACAGGAAAGTGAATCTTATATTATTTACAAAGTGACTATTTATCTAAGTGACGCGATGTTTCTGTGTGAGAAATCTTGCAGTGATGCCAACATACAACTAGAAGCAGAGCCATCACGCATTCTGGTTGCTATGAAAAGGCGTCAGTATGACGTCATTGAAACACTGTTAGGTCACGCGGAAAACGTGAACTGTCGTGACGAAAAGGGACAACCGTTACTGTTTCATGCCATCTACTTTCTACAAGTAAGTCATTTTCTACCTGTCACCATCGTGACGTTGTTGTTGATGTCCTGCTCGGTGGTTAAAGTGTCAAGGGGTGCGAGAAGAGATCTGAGGTTCGAATCTTGCCCAGGGTGGGGTCCAACCTACATGTAGATAATGTGATTTGGGGAGAGGTGTAAAAATAGGGTAGGGAAAGGAGAGAAAGAGAGAGTGGGGGGAACACACAGAGAGAGAGAGAGAGAGAGAGAGAGAGAAAATAGGTGAGAGAGAGAAACAGATGAGATAAAGAAAAACTGAGATAAGGAGAGAGAGCGAGGGAGAACATGGAGAGAAACAATGGGAGAGAGGTAGCAAAACAGAGAGAGGGAGAGAACGAGATGGAGTGAGAGAGAAAGAGAGACAAACAGACAGACACACCAATTTACAGATACTACTACACGAATGAAGCGTATCCTGCCTTTTATTTGAATACCTGTACATGTATTTCAAGGGATCTGTGTTCAAACTATTTCTCAAAGCTGTTGAGGACGTCAACAGTCTTCTCTCAAACTGTGGAAAAACGCCCCTTCACCATGCAGTTAGACACAATGTATCGGCCACCTTGCCCTTGATAGCGGCAGGATGTGACGTCAACAAAGTGGATTGCATTCACGGGGAATCCCCACTCCACGTGGCCTGTTTCTATGGCGACATCAATGCCATCGCCCATTTACTGCAAGCTGGGGCGGCTATGAATTCTGTCAACAATTCCGGCCAAACACCGCTGGATAAACTGTTATTATTGTGTCAGCAGCCACTCAAGTAAGTCTGAATTACAATTACAGTCTGGGGTCATCCACAAAGTATGTATGCTCGTAAGGCATGGAGGATGGCGGGATTGACCCCAGTGTATGAAAAGAGTACCGCTACATGGGGGAGGAGAGTTTATGTACGTTTTTCAAAGGGGGGGGGGGGTGGAGAATTTACATACGTTTTTCAATTGTGGTAAAGTTGGGTGTCTTAACATCTTTTTCTGTCACCGAGAAGTTGCAGGATTTTTATTTTTAAAAAATGGAATGCAGGCAAAGTACGGTATCTAATGTAACAGCCAAATAGCCCGGGTAAAATGTCCCTTACCGTTTCCGAAATCAAGACCTTATTATGAGCATTCCCGCCCATGATGGCCCTAACTGATCAGCCTACCAGCACCGTCCAATTGTTTCATTAAACAATGCACCAAACGCATATATATCTGATTATATAACAAAAAAATATAAGGGCGATTAGTGAAGAAATTTAACTTAATAAATTATAGTTGGTGTGGTGTAGAGGCAAGGCGCTCGCCTCTCATGCCGAAGGTACGAGGTTCGATCCCCGGTCAGTGCAGGCGTATATTTCATTTGATACAGGGCGCAGATTACACTCTTTCCCTGTTTGGAGTTTGGCCAGTGGCTGAAATTCCAATCCTGGTTACCCCGCCGCCTTAATTAGATTTTGAAATTCGAGTGCCTCCCTTTTGAGATTCACTGGCACAAGGTATTAATGCACACAAATCAGTGAGGAAGAGAGGTAATCATGATTCCACGTACAGTCATGTATTGTAACTCGTTATGTGTCACCATTTGAATTGTCTCCCCCCCCCCCCCGCAGAGATTCTTCCGCCAGGTCAAGGTTAGTCATGGCTCACACATTAACTCGAATGGGGTTCAAGGTCAACACAGGAGCCAAAGGTCAGCACACCGGCACCAGGAACAGAATTCTTCGTGCCTACGACAAAATTAAGAGGTACAGCTGGATTTGCTCACATCTTTAAGGTGCTTTCAGCTGAGCACCCCCCCCCCCCCCGAGGATCAAAAGACCTTTTCGTGCTCACACTGGTTTGGGAGGGGGTTCTTTTGCTTGGCTACTCTTTCAAAGCCCTGTTCGTTACCTGAGACCACCTCGCCCTCAACCCAAAACATGCACACACACACACAAAAGGACCTTTGCCCTCTCCTGCCGCCAACACTAATTTGTATACTCTGTCTCTGTCCGTCTGTCTCTCCTTCTCTGTCTCTCTCCTCTCTTTCCTACGCTCTCTCTCTCTCTCTTTCTCAGGTCTCTTGATCTCATTCTTTCCCTCTATATTTTTTCTCTTGTCTCTTTCTCTCTCTCTCTCTCTCACACACAGACACACTCATTTACACACGCTTACAAGGAGGAGTATGCACATCCATAGATAGAGAGAAGGAGGCGGATAGACAGTGAGAGATGAGTTCAAGGTTACGCTGAAAAATAGTTCACGCACGCTGGAAGTATTGCTGCTAAAGTACTAGATCTATTATTGTCATCATTACATTGTATTATTATTTATTATTATTACATATACTATTGTTATCATTATTTACATCATGTCACCTCTCAATTAACTTACCTGTTCTTTTTCCAGCTGCAACAAATGCCCCTCACTGCAACATTTATGTCGGCTCAGAGTGAGGAGTTTATTATCGCCCTTGCCACTGAACTCGGCCGTGACGTCATTAGACATTTCCTTACATCTCCAAGACTTTCTGTTGTTCAGGCCTCACGCATTTGACAGTCACGTGATGTGTTCTCATGGAATCAATTGTGATTAACCCATAAAATGTTGAAAAGTAAATCCATCTTGTGGCACCGTGTTTTTTTTGTTACAACCAGTTCTCAGAGAATCAATTGTGTTTTTAGATTTTTACTAACCTTTCCAATGTTGAAAATAATTATTCGTCGTCCATCTACATATTGACGCATCGATCATCTTGGAGGTTTTGTTACAGCTATCTTATCATTGATAATGGTGAGATCTATCTTCTCACAAAGTGACCCATCGATACCTTTAATGGTTTTGATATTATACAATTATGCAGAAATGCTTTTGCCACATGCTTGTCTGTGCATAAGAAACTGAAACTGATATTGTATAGTGGTCACTTCGTAGCGTCCAGACATGAAGTACTTCCTTCAAGGATTCTGTAATTTGGTCAGCAAAACAAAGAATGAAAAGAAGGAGGAGACGGGGAAATAATTTGAATATTCACTGGGTAAAATTATTTATTGATAATTAATATGGAAGTGGTCCAGACACAGAACATTGAACATTTGCAAGACGTCCCAAATGTAGAACACGGGATATTGCAGAGTTAAGTCACATCCTAGTTAAACAATTGTTTAATACAGGCCTAGACTCTTCATGACTTCACGAGAGCGCTATATTTGAGGTCTTTATTTTAGGAGGTTTTTTTTCGCTGCCCTTGGCATTTACACCTCACTTTACTTGTTTTATTATTTCTTGTTCTGGCGGGGGGGGGGGGGGGGAAGATGATATGGATAAATTTTAATCTATTAATTTCAATTTTGCCCGGGCAGCGGCCTTTCGGCCTGCTCTTTACGATTTCCAACTGCCAAGGTATCTTTAACGTGCGCAACGTGCACACGGGCCCTCCGAATTTTTTCGTCCTTATCCGAGAAGACTAGGTACTCGATCCTACCCCCCAATAGGACCAGGGACTTGAAAATATGAGAAAAATCCACTTTCCAACATGCCTGCACTGCCCGGGTTTAGAACCCGGGACCCTTGGCATGAGAGGCGAGCACCTTGCCTCTAGACCACCTTGTCCCGAGAGCGCTGAACTTGACCAAAGCGTGCTGTACAGTTGCATAGGACAACACCTCGGAAGACCAGAACCACATGGTCTCGTTCACAACGGTGTAGCCATCAAATGTGGTAGGAGTCTTTACACCAAAGTGTGGCTCTTTCAGCATTGCAGAGTAGACCCCTGGCTCAATATAGCCCTCCACACCGATGTAATGTGCGAAGTCTTCAGGGATTTTCGACCAATCATCAATGGCGGTGTCGTTGATATACTCCAATCTATTGGCGGGATACCAGTAGGGCACAGTCTGAAGTAGACAGTAATATAGAAACGCTAAAGACCCCAGGATATATCCAAATAGAAAAGAAACATGATGCTCTTGGGACAGGGGGACTAAAAAATCTTCGAAGGGAGTGAACCCCCTTTAAACAAGTATTTCGGCCCTTGATTTCCTTACTACACTCTTAAAACAAAGTAAATCAAATGTATAGTATGAAAGAAAACGTTTACTCAGGAGATACTGATAAAAAACAACAAACAAAAACAACAACAAATTATAAACAAAACAGAACAAGAAAAAACAACACAGATGTCTAAAATAAATCTCAGGGTGTTCAAAATACCCATCACGCAGTGTAAGACTTCGCAATTATACATGTTGTTTACTTGCTTGACATAACAGCTTTTCAAAAATCATTATCATTATGATTTTGTTGTTGTAAATTCTGCTTCAGCTATACTAGTTTTTGTTACGTCTTTGTTTGTTTGTTTGTTTGTTTCATGTTTGCCCCAGGAAGATCTTTCAAAATGGAAAACTTGTGTTGTTTTTCCTTTCTAATTCTTTTATGGTCCATTGTCATGTAACTTTATTGTTTCTAACAATGGACTTTGCTGCAACATACACCTTTTGGGAGGGGGGGGGGGTGGGGCATATTTCTACTATGTGGCCACTTTATAACTCTATACCAAGCCCTACTGCCACCTTGTTTCATTTTCTCTCCAACTTTACTTTAAATCGAATCTTAAATGTCTAAAGAAAATTAACCAAAAAAATACAAAATTAAAATAACACAATGTTTGTAGAAACCAGTAAATGAATTGGCATACAGACCAAACGGATGGCACTAGATGAAATATACTTTAGTATCGCCCCACGTTTTGAAATCTTCAGTAATATGTGCACCGTTTCGTGTTCATCGAGAGAATTCCACTGTTACGGATTGGGGTATGCCCTCGCGTGTTATGGGGTGGTATATTATGGAATTTAGATGTTCGACTGCATTTAATAATAATCGAGAGGTTTTACTAATTACTCTGCCATACCATGCCACATACACTAATAACAATTTCGAGTAAGTTATATCAAGGACCTTGTAGGGCCACAAATTTATTACTTAAAATTCCTAACAATTTCGTCTATCGTTACATATTAAAAGGACAACATCAGCAGCATCAAAATGAAAATACTATAATACATAACTAGAAGTCTCCTCTAGATTCTTAAAAGATTAGGAAATCTATATCATTCTGACTCATTCACAGTTTACTTAGTAATCATTTATCTTCAGAAATATAGTCTGCCTACTATCTCACAAATAATATTCTTATGTCTCAGACGACAATATTAACTCAGTAATAGCTTATAAAGGATCAAACCGTCAAGACACACTGACGTAGTTAAGATAGATCTAGATCTGCTCTAGGATGGGCTGGCAATCCCCAGCCTCATCCAGACACATCAAATTACAATTTACAAACGTGTATATCAGTCACTCAGTCTAGATCTTAATGGCAAGTAAAAACATTATAGTCTTGCATCCTTTGGTAGTACTTCTACTGGAAAAGTAGGGTCAGATTCACGTCATCGTCGACGCACTGTCTCAAAACTTACGATTGGTTCCCTGAAACAATATCAGGGAACTGGAGAAAATAGCTGTGGGTAAATTCATTGTCTATCAAGGACATAGACATGTCTTTAACAGTCTCATGATTCTCTCAGGCCGAATCTTAGCCGACGCCCTCGCAGGTGGAAATGTCTGCATGGAGTGGAGTAAACCCAAAGATGGCTTCGCTTATATCTTCTGCAACCCCAGCCAACTGCTCAAATTTGATTGGTGCATCCATTTCGAGCTCAGCTCGCAGTCTATTAATAGTAACAGACAAAGTTAAATTACTATGTCAAAAGCGTTCGCAAAGTCTCTCCACCCTCTACGTTTTATGTACGAATTTATTCACTCCTTATTCGCCCCGTCTTCCCTTGCTAAAGTACACCCAAACCACGGGGTCGAAAACTGCACCGTCACTGTTAATTTATCCATTCGTTCTATCTTGCCCCACTTTCTTTCCATCTCTAAGAAAGCGTTTCAAAAACAAACTGTCCACGGGAATAGTTCAAGGCCGTTTGCACTGGCCAAAATCAATGATGACATGAAATAAACAAAGCGTGACCCAGCACGGCAATTCAAATCCTAACCCTGACATCCACAAACAGGTGTATAACAGAGTGTGAGGAATCAGCGTACACCAGTTTTGATCATTACTCATTCAAGCAAATTACCCAGCCTACGAACGGAATTTTTTAAAAAATAGAAAAAAAACAACAAATTAATGGACCTATATAAAATACACTGCCTAAACCTCTTTCCGTTTCTCTCTCTCTCTCTCTCTGTCTCTCTCTCTCTCTCTCTGTGTCTCCTTCTCTGTCTCTCTCTAGCTCTCTCTGTCTCTGTCTCTCTCTCTCTGTGTCTCCTTCTCTGTCTCTCTCTCTCTGTCTCTCTTTCTGGCTCTCTCTCTGTCTCTGTCTCTCTCTCTCTGTGTCTCCTTCTCTGTCTCTCTCTCTCTGTCTCTCTCTCTCTGTGTCTCCTTCTCTGTCTCTCTCTCTGTCTCTCTCTCTCTGTCTCTCTCTCTGTCTCTCTCTCTCTGTCTCTTTCTCTGTCTCTCTCTCCGTCTCTGTCTATCTCTCTCTTCTCTCTCTCTGTCTCTTTCTCTGTCTCTCTCTGTCTTTCTCTGTCTCTTTCTCTGTCTCTTTCTGTATCTCTCCCTGTCTCTCTTTGTCTGTCTCTTTCTCTGTCTATTTCTCTAGCTCTTTCTCTGTCTCTCACTGTCTCTTTCTCTGTCTCTTTGCCTATCTCTTTCTCTGTCTCGGTTTCTCTCTCTCTGTCTCTTTCTCTGTCTCTCTCTCTCTCTCTGTCTCTTTCTCTGTCTCTCTCTCTGTCTCTCTCTCTGTCGCTCTGTCTCTCTCTCTTTCTCTGTCTCTCTCTTTCTCTCTGTTTCTCTGTCTCTCTCTCTTTCTCACTTGGACAGGAAAACGAATATTAGACCCACAAAACTCCATTCACTAAATGTACACATATTATAATGTTGAATACTTTTTAGTTTTGAAGCCTTCCTGTAAAGGCGGATCGAGGTGACGATGTTTCCCATATACAAACTTTTGTGGGTAGGGGCGCGAACTCTCAACACTATCCAGTTTGAAATTTAGGCGCAGTTCAAATATATAATGTCTTTTCTTTCACATAGTCTTAACACACGACATAATACATAAGACATTAAAGTAAAGGAAAATCAGTGAACCAGGATGGGATACGCTATTTTGAGACGTTGGCTTAGTTATTGGCTTTGGAAAATCGGTGTACACTCCAGCCGAATATTCGGCTTTCCGTAGCGAATGAGTTAAGAAACAAACAAGCCCGTAGAAAAACAACAAAAAGACTAGACAATGCGATAGACTAAATTTCTATTTCTCTAATAAATATTATGTATCAACCGTAGGCTCTGTACTCTCTATAGTTATTTCTATGCTATTGGTGGTACCCAGTTATTTCAGTTTACCTGATATCCCTTATGTGAGTAGGAGAAGACTGAGTTGTCGAACTTGAATCTCCCACTCAATATGTTGTGGATCAGCCAATCAATGCTCTTGGTAACTGTGACCTTGACTTTCTCAGGGGTACCTGGGAATAGTTACGTCATAGCCTCCTGATCACATAATAATGTATTTCAGTTCTAAATTGATTATGAAAAGCAATTTTGACATTCCCCCCCCCCCCCTCGACAAACTGGGAAATTACTTGTAACAGCACTGTGAAATTTTGTTAAGTACATGACATGTATTTGGTAACATATTTAATTGGCTTGAAATACCTAAGGGGATATTTAATCAATTAATTCCCTATAAACAATTAATAAACTTTTCAAGACATGCCCTTCCCCCCCCCCCCTCCCCAAATGTGTGAGGCCCTAAGCTGTAACTTGTTCGCCTAAAATATGCCTCTGGCACCGGATACAGGCCAATTATAGTCAGTATGTTGCCTTTTTCTCTTGTAGATGGATTAATATCCTGGCCCTTTTATAAAACCTCAGACGAGCGGAGGATCGTTTTAAGGAAAGGGGGGGGGGGGGGTTTACTTGAAATGTATTTCTTATCTTAATACATGTTCTTAGGTTTATAGATAAACATCTGAAATATTGTACTTCCTCCATATTTTTGAATCAATAGAAGAAAACACTTCCCCCACAGAGTTCATGTGATACATGACAAAAATGAGTGGCGTGAATACATTAAATTTGTGCGGTTTTATGATGCGCAATGACCAAATTCCATTTAATTACCGATTTCACCAGGTGTGTCACATTTCTGTATTGATAGACAAACAAGAGGTGAAATGTTGCTGTAATTTACACGCTGGGCAGCTGTGATTGGATTTTTTAAAAAATCTGTTGTATATCTTACATTTTCTCGGCAAAATATTTAGATCAACTGTGGGCAACCTTTCATATGGTAAAGGTCAGAAGGTAAGGATGGAAAGGAGGGTCGGATACTCTCACTTCCTATTAAAAAGCCTTTTAGAAATGCCAAAATGTATTTATTTGGATGCGATGGTGATTTTTTAAAGAAAAATAACCTCTTTGATTTTGCTGGGGTGGGGGGGGAGGGGGGCGAATGTATGTTATAATTATTTATTTTTTCTTTATATATACAACTCAGTCACCGGCGTGGAAAGTCATTTTCAATCACCTTGCTTCCAGAAAATTTCTTTAGAGCGTGGATCGCCGTAGGTCCAGATGTTCAGCAAAGCAATGGTCGCTGCACCAGTGGTAAATATACGGTCATCTCCTCGAACCTTTAGAGGGTAGGAATAAGGATTGATGGGCTTTTCATGTGGATGGTACATGTAGGTGAGTAGTTCTATGGGTGGGATGGATGGATGAATGGATGGACAGATGGGTGAATGGATGGATGGATAAACGGACGGGAGGACAAACATACAGAGGAATAGACTGATCAATGGACAGATAGACGACTATATGGAACGGACAGTCGAATGGATGGATGGATGATATATAGATGGATGGGTGGATGGATGGATGGATATGGGGAGGGAAGAACAAACAAAACAGGAACACACTGATGGATGGATAGATGGACGATTACATGGAACTGATAGTCGAATGGATGGATGGATGGGTGAATGGATGGATGGCCTATGGATCGATGGATAAGGGGACGGAAGGACAAACAAACAGAGAAACAGACTGGTGGATGGATAGATGGAGAATAAAAAAATAAAATATGGAAAGGACAGTTGAATGGACGGATGGATGGTTGGACAGATGGGCGGATGGATGGATAGGTGGATGGACGGACGGAAAGACAAACGAAAGAGGGTAGGTCTGATGGACGGATTATAGACGGACGATGGATGGAACGGGCAGTCGAATGGATGAATGGAAATAAATCCATCCATGGAAGGATAAATGGACTGACAGATAAAGAGACAAAGAGACAGACAGATAAAGAATGGATGGATATAATTCATGCATTGTAAATAGGTGGATGGATTCACGGAAAGATGAGGATAGGTGATGAGGTTGATGGATGAATAAACGAGTAGCTGGATGAATGGATGGATGGATAGATGGGTGGGTGAATGGATGGATGGATGGATGGATGGATGAATGGATGGATGGATGGATATACCATAAATACGCCATCCCATGTTGTGTCCAAATCACCAAGAAAACCATCGAAGTAAATTGTGTCGTCGGCTTCATATTTGACTCCAGACAAAATTTGTTGAGTTCCCGCCCCTTCAAGTGAGCTCTTCAGCATATGATAGACTGTTTCCATCATCTGAGAAGAACATCGTATTTTGAACAGACATGCCACTGTCATAAGCAATTTGCCTAACATTTTTCACCACTTTGTAGGACAGATTAAAAAAAAAAAAATGTTTCAAGGCAATGGGTCTAAAGTGTGAGATGGGCCATTCACATTATAGAAAACGCCATTATGCCTGGGTCTTTGCCGATCTCACTTTTGTTTTCCCGCCATTTCAGAGTATGCAATCCGGCTTCGCGGAATCGATCGGGACAACGAATGCAAATGGTCTAACTCTGATGTACTGTAGGCAATTTGCTTATGAGCGTTCTGAACAGCTTTCTGGGAACTTTTGGCGGAGTGAGACCACGGGAGATCTTCAGAAGAGGAGGGCTCCAACTAGCGTTTCGGCCCTTGCCTTTCTTTTAAGGTACTCTGTGTTAAATGATGGCTTCTATGTTGTACACGTATCAGCTAAAGATACAGATGTGAGGCAAATGTTACAGACCCGGCGTTAAAAATTAAGGAGGAACATTTTGAACTGCTTACCACTTGCACTGACCAAATTATGAGTTTTATTTTCTCTATCTCCCGTAAATCTGCAAAGCTGAATTTATTACAACTTTTTTAAATGACAAAGACGAGGTTAGTAACCTACACAATATTATCAAATTATTAATTGTCAGTATGAAAATCGACTTTGGTTACATCTCATACAAAATCTTATCGTTAAAAAAAAAAAAGAGTGACGGCAGAATTTCATTGTGGTGCAAATTTGGCCCTTTGCTCCATGCTATAGCATAATTTAATAACAGGTTCAGAAATTACAAAATTAATGTTCTCAGTGTCAAATAAATGTACTGTGACCCACTCGCCTTTGTATCGACCGAACGTGTGTTCAAGTTTCAGACAATATTTGAAAAAAAAAATGTTTAAAGTTAAAATACAATTGTTTATTTTCTTTTCCTTTGTTTTTTGTTTCTGTATTTTTCAGTCAACAAAATAATCAAATGTATGTGACTCTTATGTTTGACCATAAAATGTTGAAAGACATGCTTTGAAACTGCAATGAAGAGACCAATAGTTTTTGACAATTCGTCCTTTTAGAACGACAAGGTTCTAGCTCCTCTCCGTCAACTTTTGCGGAACGGATGAGTAAAGTTTCATGTGCTCTTAGCGTTTGGAGGTTAGGCCTATGCCTTTTTTTCTGTTTAGTAGAATTTGTACTCACAAATTACACACCAAACCCGCTTGATACTCTGACACACAATGGAGAAGGCCTGCAGAAGTAGTGTGTAGTGTGTAACTCAATTTGGCTAAAATGTGGAGATAGTACCTTGTCATTCTAAGGGGATGAATTGTTCACACGAGAACAGCTTTTCCTGTAAAGACATCACAAGTCATGTTTCACCCATTGCTCGCTACTCACTGGATGGGGAAGTTTTTCTGACGTAGACGTGTGAGATTCCATGGCGTTCAATGTCCGGGCCACAAACCACACAAACTGAGGAACTGACGTGTAGTAGGCGAGGGCCAGGTCCGGCCGTTCTGTCAGGTGGTCCATCGTGTGGACAATCACAGCGGTATTGTTGTGGTCGATTTGCTGACGATGTGTAAACGTTTCAAACGGTTAAGTTTTTAGAAGAGACACAACGTGGATAATAACGAAACAACCATAATGTAGAATTTGGATACGTATCGAAATGGTAGCCTAGTATCAAAAATGGTGAAAGTTGTTTTAATGTAGAACTGGGGGCGATTCCAAAACGTTAATGTTAGATATGGTAGTGATAATCATACAATAATGGAGCTAGAAGGTGCTACTGTCACCCCCCACTGTCTTGTGGGTCATCTCGGGAGAGAGGAAGACTAGGGGAAGGTAACCCTGAATACAAATACCACACTGCCTTGTGTGTTGCTATGATAGCAAAGGCTATGGGAGTAAACCCAGACAGAAAATCAGGAGTGGAGACACGAGGGTGGTTGTCAGGGAGAACTGCATCAAACTGGCTTCCAGCATCTCCTGCAGCCGGACTAGTTCCAAATGTATTGACCTGGTCTCTCCCTTGGGTTTAACTAGAATGGCAGAGAGAGGGGTGGTGCCTCTGGGCAAAGCACCATCTCTTAAAAATAGCCCAGGCAAGGCAGCAAAACGAGGAGGCGTTTGCTCGGGCTTGGCAAGCGTCTGTCTCTCCTCTATAAGCCCACCCATTTCCGATTTGGAGAGGACACTCCAGCCATCCGTTACGGATGGGCACAACACGGGAGGTGGCAGTTACCGGTGATAAGCTCAATCCATTTGGCGTACGGATGAGCGCCAGGGGTCCCCTCTGTCTGTCGGTGGGAGCGGCTTTTCAGCTGCATTGATCAACTACCGCCCGCCGTAACCTGGGCAGCCCCCAGGCAGTTGGGTGTTGTTCCGCCACGTCAGCCTGCTTCATAAGGTGGTTGGAGCTAGACCAAAAGTCAAAAAGCTGACGTAAAGTGTGCACCTGGCAAAAACAGAAAAATACTAAAACTTGGTACCTGGAACGTCAGAACAATGCGCCCAGGCTTGCAACAGCAAGATCTCACTGATATTGACTCCATCAGGAAATCCCAAATTATTGATCGAGAACTTCAGCTACTAAACATCGACATCGCTGCCCTTCAAGAAACTCGACTTCCCGACTCCGGGTCAGTCAAAGAAGAAAACTACACCTTCTTCTGGCAGGGCCTTAGCAGCGAACAGCCGAGAATCCACGGCGTGGGCTTCGCCGTAAAAAACTCTCTTATCAATTCGATCGCAACTCCAATTGGAGTGTCAGAACGCATCATGACACTCAGACTGAACACCCGGTCTGGTTTTACCAACATTATCTGTGTCTATGCCCCAACACTTACCTCCTCTGACGAAACCAAAGACATTTTCTACGAGGCATTGCAGAGGACTCTCCACAACATCCCTCTCACCGAAGGCCTGCTAATTCTGGGTGACTTTAACGCTCGAGTGGGAGCAGATCACTCCGCATGGCCAAAGTGCATTGGGCACTTCGGCATTGGCAACATCAACGAAAACGGGCAGCGCCTTCTGGAGCTATGCTCCGTAAACTCATTATGTGTTACAAACACGTACTTTGACCTTAAGAGATGCCAAAGAACATCATGGCGCCATCCCAGGTCTGGCCATTGGCATCAATTAGATCTTATTCTCTCAAGGAGGAAGAGTTTGGGCTGTATAAAAATAACTCGTTCCCTCCACAGTGCTGACTGTGACACCGACCATGCACTGGTAGTCAGCAAAATCAAAATTTCGGCCAAGAAAATATACAGATCAAAAGCCCCTTCAATCCCTAAGATCAATGTAACAGCAATCAGAGATGAATCAAATAGAAAGTCATTTGAAAAGTTATTTGCTGAAAGCATGGATAATGTCACCCAATGTGACTCGGTAGATGAAACATGGAACACTCTCAGTTCAAAAATTCATGACTGTGCCATCAAGTCTTTTGGACAGCATAAAGTTTCAAACAACGACTGGGTAGCCCAGAACAGCAAAATTTTCCTACCTCTCATTGAGCAAAAGAAATCTGCTTTCAATGAGTATAACAAAAATTGCAATCAGAGTACAAAAACTTGTTTGAAAAATGCAAAAGCTAAACTTCAGCTGGAGGTAAGACGTTGCGCCAACAAATACTGGACAGACTTGTGTAACAGCATACAAGAGGCAAATGAAAAGGGAGATATGAAAACCGCCTTTAGTCAGATGAAAGTAGCTCTTGGGCCAATCATCACCAAAAGCGCCCCACTTAAGTCTGTAAATGGTGAACCCATCACAGATAAAAATGAACAACTGAATAGGTGGGTAGAGCATTACTCTCTGTTGTATTCAACTGAGAAAAATATTCCACCAGATTTTGAGGAACACCTCCAAAAACTGCCAATAATGGCCGAACTTGACGCTGAACCTTCCTTAGTCGAGCTTTCCAATGCAATCGACCACCTGTCTGCTGGAAAAGCCACAGGAAGTGACAACATTCCGGCAGAGGTATTAAAAGACCTAAAAGGCCCACTATTACCACACCTGTATAATCTGTTACTGCAGTGTTGGAAAGAAGGCGTGATACCACATGATATGAGAGACGCCAAAATTGTCACACTTTACAAGAACAAAGGAGACAAAGGCGACTGCAACAACTATCGAGGCATATCCCTCCTCAGCATTACTGGAAAGGCTTTTGCTCGCGTCATCCTCTGCCGCCTTCAACAACTGGCGGAAAAAGTCTTACCAGAAACACAATGTGGCTTTCGAAGCAAACGATCAACTATTGACATGATATTTGCACTTCGGCAAATCCAAGAAAAATGTAAAGAACAAAACAGGCCGCTTATAACATGCTTTGTGGACCTAACAAAGGCTTTCGACACCGTAAGCCGATCTGGCCTGAATGCAGTCCTTAAATCCATAGGCTGTCCACCAACATTGCTAAAACTTATTGCATCCTTCCACACTGACATGAGGGCATGTGTCAACTTTGAGGGCTGCACATCCAATTCATTTGCTGTAAACAGCGGTGTGAAGCAGGGATGTGTTCTTGCTCCTACCTTATTTGGTATATATTTTGCAGCCCTACTCAAGAATGCCTTTGGTCAATGTTCAGGTGGAGTACTTATTAACACCAGAGTGGACGGCTCCATTTTTAATGTTGCCAGACTAAAAGCAAAATCTCGTACAGAGCATATTATGTTACAAGAGCTCCTCTTCGCAGATGATGCTGCAATCGTGGCCCACGATGAAACCACGCTCCAGGCTCTCATCAATAGCCTTGCCAAAGCCTGTGACAAATTCATGCTAAAGATCAGTGTCTCAAAAACTGTAGTTTTGACACAAGGCTTGAGAAACCCCAACCCAATCATGCTGAATGGCTCTCCTCTGGAGCAAGTGGGAAAATTCTGCTACCTAGGCTCAACCATCAGTGGTAGCACAGACATAACAACTGAAATAAATGCCAGAATAGGAAAGGCGGCCACAGCTTTTGGCAAACTCTCAAAAAGGGTGTGGAACAATAGCAAGCTGACCATCAAAACAAAGGTACTCGTGTACCAAACTTGCGTCCTAAGCACCCTGCTGTATGGCTCAGAGACATGGACCACCTACTCCAAACATGAAAGATCCCTCAACTCCTTCCACCTGCGCTGCCTACGCAAAATTCTCAAGATCAAGTGGCAAGACAGGATCTCAAATATCGAAGTTCTGAGCCGAGCCAACATTCCATCAACTCAGGCTCTCCTAGGCAAAAAAAGACTGCGGTGGCTTGGACATCTCCACCGTATGGAAAATGATCGCATCCCCAGACAAATTCTCTACGGGGAACTTGCTACTGGCAACCGACCCAGAGGTAGGCCACATCTGCGATTCAAAGACACTTGCAAGGTCACGATGAAAGCATTCAACATCGACCCCAATGAATGGGAGAACCTTGCAAATGATCGAAGCAGATGGAGACAAAAATTGCGCAGTGGCACGCTCGCAATAGACTTCAAGGCAAAAGAAACATACCTGACAAAACGACAGAGGCGGAATGAAAACACTCGCCAAAGTGAACCCAAAAGACTGACCTGCAATCACTGCCATCGCACTCTCGGGTCAAACATTGGTAGAATAAGCCACGAGAGAAGCTGTCAGTCAAAGTGAAAGTGAATATTCTAGCTGCTAAGACCGTCTGTAAAGACGCTAAAGGCCATATAATGGAGCTAGAAGGTGAAAGTGCACATCTCTAAAACTTCGCGACTATGTAATAAAAACTTATAAAACCTCGTTTACCTGCACCTCTGGATCGTTCAACACAGAGGCGTCCACGAGTCCACTGAGAATTGACAGGGTGATTCCCGACAGGATGTTTGACAAGACACCGGTGCCTACCAAGTTCATGTTCAGGGGCATGCTCTCGCCGACGTAATACCCTTGCTTAAGCTCGTCCAGCGTTTGGGCCTTCATCAATCAAACAGTGAATACATCAGGACACAATAAAGTGTTATTAAGGTGATTAATTGATTCTGAATTCAAGTACTGTGGTTTGTTTGAGTGAACTGTATTAGAGGTGAGATTTGTTAACATTGTTTACATTATTGATTCTTAAATGGATGAGGAATGACATAAATAGAAGAATGGACGGGGAAATGGATGGATGGATGGATGGAGGGATGGGTGGTTGGATGGATGGGTGAATGGATGGATGGATGAAAGGATGGATGGATGGGTGGGTGGATGGATGGGTGGTTGGATGGATGGGTGAATGGATGGATGGATGAAAGGATGGATGGATGGGTGGGTGGATGGATGGATGGATGGATAGTTGGATGGATGGATGAAGAAGGACGGATGATGGATGGAGAATGGGTGGGAGGTGGGTGAGTTGATTGATGGGTGGATGGATGGAAGGATGGATGAATCCATGGATGGATGTGTGGGAGGGTGGGGTGGAGGAAAGGAGGGAGGGATGAACTGATGGACAGACGAATGGATGGCTGGATGAAAATTTCAGCTTTACAGAGAAAAAGGGGATCGATGAAACTTTTTTAATGCATCCGTATAGACTTACTGTTCCAGAACAAACAAAAAACTAACAAACAAGAAACATGTCCCGGTGTTTGAGGAAGTGGATGGCTTACATTGATGACTTTCATGAGTAAATTCCCTAAATATCTTATATGACTATTTGTGACCAAATGGAATTTAATTTCTTATTTGACCAGATGGGTGACAAAGTTAAAGCAAACACTTAATATTTTTGTAACAATCCTAAGCCAGTCTTCTCCCACACATGAAGCGAAAAATCTATATAACCGACACCGAAACGAAACAAAATCACGCCAACACAAATCTTACTTTCTCGAACCATTTACAGCATGAAACGTTGCCGACACCGACACAATTCGCGTCGGAATCATGAAAGTGTCGAAACAAATCATGCAAACGCCAATCTTACTCTCTGGAACCATTTACAGCATTAAGCGGCACCGGTACCAACGTCATATGTTTCGCGTCGGAGTCGTGACAGTGTCGGACAAGATGGATTTTTAGCCTTACCCAGACTGCAGAGACAGCGAGATCCTGTCCAGTTCGTTTTGCCTGTTCAATGAAATCTCTGTGTACGTAGTAGCTGCGGGGGTCTATAGTGTTCAGGTTACGGTCGGTAGAAAACGGTCGGTACACGTACTTCTTGAGAGCATCAAATGCTGGGGAAAGTACGAAAGGCAACACTTTTCTGTCTGTCTGTCTGTCTGTCTCTCTCTCTCTCTCTGTTTCTGTTCTATGTGTATCTGTGTGGGGGGAGAGGGGAGAGGAGGCAGGGCGTGAAGGGGAGAGATAGGGGTGGAGAGGGAGGGAGAGATAGAGAGTGGAGGAGGACAGAGGGGGGAAAGAGAGGAGGGAGGGAGAGAGAGGGAAGGAAAGGGGAAAGAGAGAGGCAGGGAGAGAGGAAGAGAGAGAGAGAGAGAGATAGAACCGGGAGTTAGTAATGCGGCTTAGTAAGGGTAGATATTGTTGTTATTGTTACTATTTTGAGGGTACGGGTCTCTGGTGGTGATCAGAAGCGTGAAAGGGGCCACAAAGACACAATATAGCAAAAAATAGGAAGCAAAGCTTCGCGACAGAAATAGTACAGAAATATTGCATGATTATATATAATCGTTCCAATTGCGTTTCATTGTATCGTCTCTGTAGTATTATCTTCGGGAGACTTTGCTACATACAACTTTTTCCTTTTTGTCATATTTTGATCTTAGCTTCAAGCCTTGCTGCCAGCCCACGGATTTTCTGCAGGTTTTTAAAAAATTTTATTAATAATATTTCGTCAAGGGGCCACAAAGCAAGAAATGGTTGAAAGCCCCGGAAAGATGGGCCACATAAATGTTATTTACTATTGTAATTAGTATGATTTAACAGATAAGTTTTAAGCACGCATATGTAAATGAAAGCAGATGAAACTGGATTTAGTCTGTTTTGCGTCGGTTTTTTTAACCCAGACTTGACCTTTCTTTGAACCAACCAGAGAGACAAACTTGCTTCAGTCTAACTATTGTACAAGATCATGTTTAACTCCAAAGTTCACAAAACCGAGGTTAAAGCAGACTTGGCTCAGTAATGTGAGATACGGACCTTAAACATAATACAATTTTTGTGTGTTTAACGACAGGATTGGTGGCAAATAATAACAAAGTTAAAACACACCAATGCCGAAGACATACAGGTTCAGAATACTTGAAAAATACTGCCGTACAAAAGCAGGACGACATACTCGTACATGATAAAGTGTAAAGACAGCATTTGGACAGCAGAATAGAAGGAAAGACAACAAAGACCTAAGGAAACAGGAATAATTTGTGAGAGGTGGGATAAAATATAACGGGAACAATGAAAGAAAGATCACCTGATGTCAGATTTTTATTTTGTTTCGCCCACAAATTCCAGCCATCTGGAAATTCCTGTTTTAACTGATAGAGCACAGAACCGAAGCCCAGGCTGAAAAAGGTATCGTCCATGTCCGGAGGGATCAAGGTTTTTCTTTTGTATTTCTGCCTGGAATAATCGAAGGTGATTATCTAATATTATAACATCAACAAAACCAGTGGCTCATCTAAAGTATGGCATTTATTGCCCGTGCCCTGCACGCCTCCGAGGATTGTTAGACAAGCTACTCTAGGACAGTGAAAAAATAATTTTCTTCAGATATAAAGAAGGTGAAGTGGTGATTTTCATAGTGCCATAATTCGTAATTAAAAATTAACGAGCTCGACTTGTGTTTTTAAATTCTGAGCTGCTATTTTGGTGAAATTATTTAAAAGATGTGTATCAGGTGTTTGGACAAGGGCCCAGTTTCAGTGCTTGTTATCGGCGGTTTTGTCCGTAGATACGCCACTGGAAGAAACTATCTGTGGGCAGAGCTAGGTTAGTAAAACAAAAACACATGAACAAATAAATCTACATTTGTGAACGAGAAATCTCACAATATTGCAGGACGCCTTTCCTTACTCCTCGGGTTAAATTGGCACCATACAACTTCGAATTTCGCACACGTGTTAATGTTCGCCTTCCAGGCAATCATCTATAATTTTATTGATCTGGAGACCAGAAATTGTGAAAGGTTTGATTTGATTTATAATTATTTTCCTTCCACTCACGATTGTAACCGTCTGCGATATAAAACAGCAAGAAAAGAATTTTTGCCACATTGGCCATGACAACAACACACAAACACACACACACACACACACACACACACACACACACACACACAAAAGCAGTACTGGTTCAAACCCAGAACCTGGCGAAGAAAAAAAAAATGGGTGACGAACACCGAGAGTCACGAACTCGGTGTGGCCAGGGTTCTAGAAGATGTCGGGAAGTTAAAGACCGAAACGTCTAATGAAAGAATCCACTCTTCCACTTAAGATCATCAAGTGTCGCGCTCCACTCAAGGAGTTTCTTACCACTAACTGATGCAGAGACCAGAAATTGTGAGAGGTTTGTTTTGATTGATAATTATTTTTCATTCCACACGCGGCTGCAACCGTCTGCGATATAAAACATCAAGGAAAGAATTTTTTTTTTCTAAGTTGGACCTGACAACATAAAATCATTTCAGCTAAAAGTGATAGTATACCAAGTGAAAGCATTATTATTATTCACTGCCTTGAACAGGAGGTGAGAAAAAGTGCACTTACGCTTCTTTTGGGTCCATCAGATGAAGTTTCTCTGCAATATCAATACTGTCGCGATGTGGGTTACATGAGGATATTTCGACTGACACTCTTTCGAGGTCCGCTCCCACAATCGACGAACACACAAAAATAAATACTTGCACTCTAAAAACTAAATAAATCAATTGCTTTCAATTTTAGCAGAACTGTAGGGCAGTTTAATTACAGGAATTAATGTAACAAATATAATTATAAATATAAATATCAATTCAAAGGCAACTGAATCTAACTAATGAAACTACCGCTTTCTATAAAGACTAACGTATTCAATCTAACTACTTGCAGGTCATATGAGTTATATGGCAAAAAGAATCCGCGCACGTGGCGACGGATATAACAGTTTAAATTCTATTAATTCAATGAGACATGTTATGATATGGACATTTCCTCTAGACACGCCATGGAGAATGCTTGTACAACCATGCGTTGTCTAGCGGTAGCTCTGAAACTGTCTTCAAAAGTAAGTAGAACGGTTCACTTTCATCATTACAAATTAGTATGGACTCTCACCATGCGGCCCTCACTGGGAGTGAGAGCGCTGGATGTAAACACTGTGGGTTTATATCAAACCAAGTAGCTTAGGCTCTGGAGCTTTAAATCAGGCCCCTCACAATGGACTGCTCAACTGCGTCTCTATGTCTCTCATCTGGCTGAGGACTATCGCCGACCACCTCGTAAATGGATTTTCTACATGTGGCCCAGAACTAAGTTCTGTATGGCCTTAAATACTGGTCTGCATCTGCAGCTTACCGTCTAATTCCTGGATTGTGATTGGTGCAACCACTTCTAGCTCAGCTGCCGAACTGAGTTATTTTAAGTAACAGCCCTACGCAACGACCTTGGGTCGACATCAAAGGTCGAATCACCCAAGACAATAAAATGTAATTTTATAGCAATAAATTCTTAACATGTTCAAAACCCCGAGCTTTTACTCTGGATCACGGTATTTTCTGTACGTTAACATACATCTCAATAACATTTAATTCCTACTCACCCCTTCCCTCTCTACTAAACCTAGTTCAAAACACGAGATATAAAAAGTGCTCAGCCATGCACACCTACGCTGTCCGTCTATCCTTCCCCACATCTTCTGTCTATCTATTATAAAAAAAACTGTTCAAAACAAATTGTTTACGAGACCAAGTTATGCTGGCTCGCACAATAATTACGTTTGTAAAAATTACTCACTGCTCTCTCACAAAAATTTAGTCAGTGGAACATTTATGAATTAAATCTGTTCTTGACAAATACATGCCTAGAAGCAAATAAAAAAAAAAAAAATCAAGTAAGTGCTTGAGTAAGAATGACCCCCCCAAAAGAGCCTTGTTACTTTTGACGAGAAAAGCAAACAAACAAAAAAATGTCAGGTGTTAGTTGGACTGGTACTCATCCTGGGTGAGATTCGAACCCTTGACCTTTCGCATGCGGGCCAAAGGCGCTAAAATACGAAAGGGAAGAGGGGTTGGGGGGGGGGGTCTATATATCAAAGTATAACAATGAAAACTGTCTATACCTACAGGATGAAATATTGTCTCAAAAGACGTAATAAAGCAAAACCTGTAACTATGTAGCAATTAGGACAAAAATATTAAAATCAACATTAGAATGTTACCGTACAGCCCAAATTTCTTTCGCTATTTTTCTGTCAATGAGTTCAAGAGCTCCTTCATAGGCTCATAACTGAGCGGGCAATATGGGGGGACAGGTTGGTCTAGAGGCAAGGTGCTCGCCTCTCGGCCGAAGGTACCGCGTTGGACCCCCGGTCGGTGCAGGCATGTTGAAATTTTGTTGGAGAGAAACTTCCTGTCCCTGATCCTCTGGTAGGTAGGATCGAGCACCTAGACTTCTCGGATAAGGACGAAAAACTCTGAAGGCCCATGTGCACGTTCACGACGTTAAAGATACTTTGACTGCTGAAAGTCGAAAAGAGCAGATCGAACAAGGCCGCTGCCCAGGCAAAATTCTAAAAAAAACTAATCTCTTCCATAAAAACACACAGAAACAAGGACAACAAAAATAAAAACAAGAAAAATGAGGTGTAAATTTACGTCAAGAGCAGAGAACCCCCCAAAATAAAGACCTACACACAAAAGAGCGGGCGGACGTCGCATGCTCTGGGCCGTCACTGGAAATATCATCACTGTATTAACATAATGGCCAAACACTCAGACCAAACTGTATCGACCTGTCCTGTTCATCTTAGGGGGGACCGACCGGACCATAGTCTAATTACAAAGCCAAAAAGGGAAAACACTAAGCTGTGTTCGTTGCTTAAACTGCTCATGCCCACAGCGTCCACTCCGCCAGTTATAAAACAGTTTTTACCTCTAAACTTGCCCACAGCATCCCCTTTCCGACCTGCTCCTCACCACCATAGAAGCAAAGAGTTTTCATATGTCATTTCGCGTAAAAATAGCGGATGGTGTGGACAATGTGGGTTATCATGTGAAATACCAGTGTCCTTGACAACAGCCTTTCAAAGTCTTAAGGTCAAGCATCAACACTGTCGTGTTTACGTCCAGAAAAGAACGAGAAATACAAATAAATTTAAAAACATGCCCCAATCTGACCTCACAGTAATGGGTTACACAACTGTCACCACAAAATAAACATTTCTCCTTGATAAAAGGCGCCACCTCCTTTCCGTCCGCTTAAAGATGGCGGCAATTCGCCTTTGTCAACACCTATCAAAATGAAGTTGGCAATAAAATCATCACAGTAACGATGTGATAATGCAATTGTTAATCGACATAAAAGCAAGTGATACATATTGTAACGCTTTTGTGGACGGTAACGTAATAACAAACAAAATATCAAAATCACAATTTAGCAGCCGCCATTCAAATTATGTAATTCATGAAACGGCCATAGAGTATTCGCACAGTTAAAGATGAAAATTCTTTTTAAATATTCTATGAACTCCTATGAAGAATTACATTGTTTTCCTTTTTCTGTTAAGGGATGGTAGGCTTAGGCCCGGCGCGCACTATCCCGTTTTGCCTGCTCCATGGCGCGCAAACGCAGATTTTTGCTTGCTTGGCAAAGAGTTTTCAGTGCTGCACACCACGCGAAAGATTGCTTGCATTGAACGGATGTTTAATTTTAACATAGTGCGCGCCGGGCCTAACAACATTAAAAGTGTTGTATTTATACAGTGTAAAACTAAAAATGTACTAAAGGAATACATTTCATATAGAATAGGTTTATCGATTCCGCGAAGCCCAGTTGCACAGTGTGATTTGAATAGGAACCTTTGAGAAGGTTGATTTAATTTCCAGAGAGGTGGGAAATCAAACTGCCAAAGTCAAAACTCGGATAGCAGTAGGCCTAGGCCTAATGGTTTTTCTACAGTGCGAATCGTCTATTTCACACTTCTGACAACTCAACGTGAAATCTCTCTTTCTTTTTTTTTGTCTCTCCCACAGAGTTAGACAATAGACAAGAGAGGGCACTCCGCCGTGCCGCCTCTCTGCTGTCCACTAAAAGAGGGTGGCAATTCGCGTGGCCACCTAGGGCTGCACCATTGCAGTGAAAAGGAGGACAAGCGACTATTAATTACAGCCTGCGCACCATTTTCAGACTTTTTTGCTTATGAGCGTGACGAAAGAACATGGCAAAACAGTAGTGATATATTTATGTATGTCGTAATAGCATTTTACTGCAGTGGCAACTGCCTGCTGTGCTAAAGTGTAGTGGTAGTAGCAGTTGTTATGAGGGATGAAACTCACCAAGACGTTGACAGATTTAGTATTCCAGTGCCGTGTGGATTCACTGAACTCGAGAGGCATGAAATGCAGGAGTGAACTGTCATAGCCTCTGTGCTGGTGAAAGTCTTTCGTTGACTGTGGAATAGGTATCCATCCATCCACTGATCTATCCATCTGTCTGTCTGCCGACCTGTATATTCTGTCTCTGCAGTCTGCCGTCAACTTGTCTTTCTGTCCGCCCGTCTGGCTGTCTGTCTGCCGGTCTGCCTGTCTGACTATCTGCCTATCTAATCGTTATAGCCTACCACATCCACATATCGATAGATCCGTACACATCTAAGCTAAGTAATTTATTTCATCTTCCCAAAATGTCTCTCACAAATTTAATGCTATAAACTTCATTTAATAACTTATCTTCAAATCAAATCATGCCGTTAAACTACTGCAGCAGTTGCTGACAATTGTTTAAAAATCTATATTAAAACTACACGTATATTATACATAATATTCTAAATGTATAATATTATGAATTTTACAAGCACGTGGAGATAAAAGGTTACTATAAAAGAAATACACAGTTTCAAAAATGTAGTAAACCCAAACCATATCGCTTAAGATATTGCCCCTCAACTATGAACGTTGTTTTAGAAAAACTATTGAAATGTTGGCTATGACAACATGCAACGTCGTGCGTTTGGCATTGTGCCAACAAGGCAGTCAGCGGCAAGGTTTACTCAACTGTCAATAGGCAGCCATCCTGAGTAAATGGGTGGAGCAAGATGTCTGCAAGTGCTGTAGAGAAGGCATTTTGATTTCCCAAAAAAACTGTTCTAAAATGCCGCTGTACAACAGCAACAGAATTCGATTTGCTTAATTCAAGCACACAAAGCGGACCTTTAACCCGAATGTTTTCAGAGGTTTACACAGTGCTATTCTTACCTCCACCGCCATGGTCAAGACTTGAGCCGAAGGCCGAGGTCCACCAAACAGAAAGTTCTCCAACAATATACCCATGACGGCCATGCCTGTACCAGAAGTATTGTCGAGAACACTAAAAAGCCAGCGTAATTCCGCTTCGATGGGATTGCCATGGAAGTTGATCCGCATGTAGCTGCGCAGTCAGCAAGCAATAGACAGTATAAGGCTGGGGAGGGGGGGGGGTAACTTTTTTGGATACGGACAGTATAGCTCATGGCGTAGTGAGACAAATTTATTTTCTCCTTGATTTTGTGGATATGAAGCTATAAGCGACCTCACACACTAGTGGGTCTGAAGGAAGCCTGTCTCGTTAGTTCAAGGGCAGGCAAAGTGGTCGGGCTGGCTATCCAAGGGATCGATAAATGTTCAAGTCTCAAAAGGGGATGAATAAAATGTAAATAAATTTTTAATGTTCTTTATCAATTTCTTGAAGTATTTTCTTGAATTTTTGTAATTTTTTGTTATTTTTTTATTGAGAAGTAGTAATAAAGTAAAAGGGCGAAAGAATTATTATCTAAATTGTGAGAAATTTATTATTGATAACATATGTTCATTTATTTTACATGGTAGGGGTCGATGAGGGATCAAGGATTCCATGAGGGGGTCAATGATCTAAAAAGTTTATCGACCTCTGCATTAGTTGATTCAAAATTTGTTTAGCTTGATGTAGAAATCACCACAAGTAATAAAACCGTTACTTAACGGCTGCCATGACAGTTGCTCCGTAAATAAAAATTGCGTAGTCACGAGACAATCCCCTGGCCAGGTCATGAAACAGCACAATTAATGTGTTATTCGCACAACTACGCATGGCAACTCCAACTCTTTTTTGCCAAATGTTCTTTGAACGCTTTCCACTTCGAGGAATTCATTGTATTTTTTCTCTTTTATTTAAGAGGTGGTACAATATTTCAAGTGATTTTATGTAACTAAAAATGTATTTAAAGCAGGGAATAGGCTACTTTTCATAATGAATAGGTGTTTTTTTGTTTTTTTTTCTCCCACCAAACTGATATTTGCACTGTGCGATTTCATAACTGGGCAGATGAATGAACAGTTTACTACTACATGTAAGTTTTGGGGTACAGGCAGTGACATAGTAAAATAGAATAAAACTACAGCATTGCGGCCGTCTTGCCGACTATGCTTGCTGGATTGCAAAATTATTTATTAACTGCATCGTCCTGGCCCTTAACAACAACAGAAAGAAAAATGTGCGCCACAATGTAAGATGCGCATAACAATAACATTATAGACTATTACTGCACTAAAAAAATTGAACAATGATTTCAGCAAACATTGTGGAGGTTCAGGGGAAGTATTGGGGGGGGGGGGGGCGGGGGGGGGAGGAAGGACGAAGCGTACTTTAATTTAACACACGTTTCAATGACGTCATAAATTGTTGTACCTACTTGGGGAAGATTCCTTTCCTTTTGTGCCACTGTTTAAACGGTATCAAATGAACGTCTTCTTGAAACTGAAAAAACAACAACAACAAAAAGCATGAAACCACAGTATTTCAAGCAATTCAGAGCTCCAGTCCTCGTACTAACCCACATTCCCTCTTTCAAGGCAGTATTTAAACAAAAAAAAGCAAACAAGCCTATGAGAATTATAAAATTGCAAAAAATGTTGTGAATAGCCTCGAACATAACTGAAAAGATCTTTCTGAAATTAGGCATAAAGAGGTGAAATATTATAATAGTTGCGGACCAAATCGGCTGTATAAGAGCATACAGTTAGGCGTGACCGATGACTAATCCACAAAATGTACAAATAATAGAACTCTTTAATTCGCGACAAGGCCTAGGCGACATGTGAGCCCCGGTTTACTGTTTTTCCTGTTGCCTGTCTACAGGTGAAACACTCATCAAATATCTTCCGTTGAGCTAGCGAATCATACAAGTCCTGAAACTAGATGTTGTGGTCATATTATACTGATGACAGACTGGCAGGCTAAATGGATGAGAGGGTGAAAAGATGAGAGGATAAACAGATACACACACACACATACACACACAGACGGATGTGGGAGAGGAAGATAGATAGATAGATAGATAGATAGATAGATAGATAGATAGATAGATAGATAGATAGATAGATAGATAGATAGATAGACCGACAAGCCGACAGATAGATAGATAGATAGATAGATAGATAGATAGATAGATAGATAGATAGATAGATAGATAGATAGATAGATAGATTGATAGATAGATAGAGACACAGATAGATAGATAGATAGATAGATAGATAGATAGATAGATAGATAGATAGATAGATAGATAGACAAACAGACAGACAGATAGATAGATAGACAGACAGATAGACAGACAGACAGACAGACAGATGGATAGATAGACAGATAGATAGATAGAATGATAGATAGATAGATAGATAGATAAGACATATGGACAGACATACAGATAGATAGATAGATAGATAGATAGATAGATAGATAGATAGATAGATAGATAGATAGATAGATAGATAGATAAGCATATAGATAGAAAACAGGTAGGTAGGTAGGTAGGTAGGTAGACTCGTACCTGTTCGGCTTCTGTCATTTGAAAGAGTTTGTGAATCAGGGAACTCGTTTTGTTGGTGTGACCATGTAAACTTGCCACAGAACTGACGCAGACAACGAACACTGACAGGGTGAGTAAAAGTGTTGGTCGCATCATGGTGATCCCAAAGTACCTTGGGGCAATAAAGAAGAAAAAATCAGATAACAAAACCGATCAGAGCCATTGACGTTTGAGAAAGAAAAACAGACATGGCGAGAGAGAAAGAGAGAAGAGAGAGAGAGAGAGAGGAAGAGGAGGAGGGGGCGAGGAGGAGAACGCGAAAAAGAGATGGTGAGAAAGAAAACTTGAGAGAGAAAGAGAGAGGGGAAATTGGGGACTTAGAGATTGAGGTCCTCTATAGAGAGAGAGTGAGAGAGAGGGAGGGAGGGAGAAAGAAAGAGAAAGAGACAGACAGACTAACAGGCGGGTACACATCATTTGGGGAACTAAAATTTTAAAACTTCTCATTTGGGGAACTCCTGCTCGATACAATCCTATTCGATATTATGGAATCAATGTTGGAAAAAAAGGACATCTCTAATCACTTCATTGCATGAGTGATTTTGATAGTAAGCGGGCAGAATGTGTGGTTGGGAAGAAAGCAAAATTTTATTCAAACATACACGTTTGTTGAGTTGTTGAGTGCATAATTTGACAAAGTGAGTTGGCCTCGGATTGGTTTTTTTTGTTTGTTTTGTTATCTTTGCTGTTGACGTTATTGTTAGTGTGTGAAACGAAGGTATATATAAAGCAAGCCAGGCCAAGTCCAAGTTTAGCTGTTGCAAGTAATTTTGCCTGTTATAATGGAGATGTACACAATAGAGACGAGGAAAGGAAAGCCTGTGGTTCTTTTAAACGGATTTATGTACAGATTAAAGACAGAGGGGGCACCTATGAATTTTGAAATGTTTCAAAATTCTGAAGCAATTTATTGGCAAACGGAAGAGGCAATTAACTTGGTGTTAAAATATCGACAAGGAGAGAAAGTATTTGTCGAAATAGTGTCGACAGAAATTGGTTCCCCAAATGCACTGTTTTTGGAAGTTCCCCAAATGAGAAATTTTGCAGTTCCCCAAATGATATGTGTTACGAGTGGGGTATCGAGTGTTACGGGGATGGTTATTATGAATTACGTGTTCGACTGCATTTTAAACTATCGAGAGGTTTTAGAAATTACTCTGCCATACCATGCCACATACACTAATAACAATTTCGAGTAAGTTATATCAAGGACCTTATAGGGCCACAAATTTATTACTTTAAGTTCCTAACAATTTCGTCCATCTTTTACATATTAAAAGGACAACATCAGCAGCATCAAATGAAAATACTATAATACATAGCTAGAAGTCTCCTCTAGATTCTTAAGAGATTATATCATACTAACTCATTCACAACTTGATTATTACTTATTTATCTTCAGAAATATAGTCTGCCTACTATCTCACAAATAATATTCCTATGTCTCAGACGACAATGTTAACTCAGTTAATTGCTTATAAAGGATCAAACCGTCACTGACGTAGTCAAGATAGATCTAGATCTGCTCTAGGATGGACTGGCAATCCCCAGCCTCATCCAGACACATCAATTACAATTTACAAATGTGTATACCAGACACTCATTCTAGATCTAGTTGCAAGTAAAAACATTATAGTCTTGCATCCTTGGGTAGCACTTCTACTGGAAAATTAGGGTCAGATTCACGTTCATCGTCGAATCACTGTGTAGACACTTACGATTAGTCCCTGATATGAAATCAGGGAATAGAAGGAAATAGCTGTGGATAATTCCATTGTCTATCAAGGACATAGACATGTCTTTAACAATCTTATGATTCTCTCAGGCCGAATCTAAGCCGACGCCCTCGCAGGTGGAAAATTCTGCATGGAGTGAAGAAACCTAAAGATGGCTCCGCTTATATCTTCTGCAATTCCCCAGCGAACTGCCCAAATTTGATTGGTGCATCCATTTCGAGCTCAGCTCGCAGTCTATTAATAGTAACAGACAAAGTTAATCTAACATGTCAAAACCTTTCCTAAAGTCTCTACACCCTCTACGTTTTATGTACGAATTTATTCACTCCTTATTCGCCCCGTCTTTCCTTGCTAAAGTACACCCAAACCACGGGGTCGAAAACTGCACCGTCACTGTTAATTTATCCATTCGTTCTATCTTGCCCCACTTTCTTTCCATCTCTAAGAAAAAGCGTTACAAAAACAAACTGTCCACGGGAATAGTTCAAGGACATTTGCACTGGCTAAAATCAATGATGACATGAAATAAACAAACCCGTGACCCAGCACGGCAATTCTAGTCCTAACCCTGACATATCCCCCACCCCAGTGAAAATTTTAAGACAAATTTACACGATAGGATCCAAGAAATCCCAAAGTTATTGTGGTAGGGGCTTAAGTAGTACTGTAGAAAAATGAGCCTTAAGCTTGAGAAGAAAAATCTAACTAAGAACGTGCATATTGGATGGACAAAAAGCAAACAATTATTGATGCCACGTTCTATAGAATCTAGTCTATCGAAACATTCTTAGTGCCCACAATCAAAATTCTCAGGAACATCTATAATAATAATGAGTATATCACTGTATACTGCTGGATTAAAGTATAACTTTTATCAAATAATGAAGCCTTACTGAAGGAATAGGCTCATAATTATCTAGTCAACACACACAATTGCTGCTTATATACACATTCACACACAATATATTGTTAATTAAAATACTGTGGTATCCAATGGCAGCAGTAGCTCTGGTAGCTTGGTTTGCCATGTCTCCATCTCATTGACCCGCTGACAAGGGCGTCAGGTTTGCCAGAAGTTCAGGTCACAGTCAGGAATGACGCTGGTGGAAAGAGGATATTCACAAAAAAGGATTGTAAAACTGGTTCATAAAGTAATGAACAAGATAAATGTGAATCCATCCACCGTCTAGAATTGAGGGGGACAAGCACTATCCAACCCCAATACAAGACACAACACTCTTTAATAGGAAATTAAATGAGACGTGACAAAATATCAGCTTGGGAATTGTCACCGCCAGGGATAGCCCGGATAACAAACCGGTATTCCTGGAGTGCAAGACTCCACCTCGTTAATCGAGCATTTTTAGCCCTGTTAGCCTTTAAGAATAATAACGGACGATGGTCCGTTTCAATTATAAACTCGGACATGAGTAGATATCGCGAAAATGCGTTTACAGCAAAAATGATAGCGAGGCACTCTCGCTCGATAATTGCATAGCGGCATTCCCTATCTAGCAACTTGCGGCTGGCGTATAGACATGGCCGCAAGGTATCGTCTCGTTCCTGTAATAACACAGCTCCCAATCCCTTGTCCGACGCATCAGTGCGGACAATAAATATTTGGTTTATATCTGGTAGTATGAGAATGGGGGAAGTGGAAAACAGTTGTTGAACGGTACGAAGTGTATCAGCACATTCGGTTGTCCATTTCACTTTATTAGGAAAATTCTTTCTTGTGAGGTCCGACAACGGAGCTGTAAGCGAAGAAAAATTTGGAATGAATTTCCTATAATAGTTAAGAAAGCCCAATAAACTACGAACTTCTTTCTTAGTTCGAGGGGGTTGGAGCTTTAAGATGGTAGTTATCTTCTTGTCACCAGGAGTCTGAACGCCGTGGGCAATTGTATGGCCCAGAAAATTAATTTCATTATATCCTAAAAACACCTTACTGGGTTTCGCCGTAAGGCCAGCTCGACGAAGAGCAATAAAAACTTGTCGAAGGGCTGCGAGGTGGCCCGACCAATTGGTTTCATAAATACAAATGTCGTCAAAATACGACAATACGGAACTCATACCCTGGAGCAATATTGTCATCATACGGGCGAAAGTGGCAGGGGCTGTAACTAACCCGAAAGGCATATAGCGCCACTGCATAAGACCCAACGGAGTCTGAAAAGCGGTATATTGCTTGCTATTCTCATCAAGCGGAATTTGCCAATAGCCTTTGGAAAGGTCAATTTTAGAAAAAATCGTTGCCCTCGCTAACTGCGCAAAAAGATTCTCCTGGTTGGGAATCGGTTCAGCGTCATATATCATAACCTCATTAAGTTTACGATAGTCAATACAAAAACGCACGGTATCATCTTTTTTTTTCACTAAGACGATGGGTGAGTTATATGGGCTCGTTGATCGCTCTATCACTCCCAGGTGAAACATGTTACGTACCTCGGTTATTATAGTCTCCTGTGCGTGCAGCGGACGCGGGTATGGTTTAACAAAGACGGGTATATCCGTCTTTAATCTTATAACATGTTGTACCAAAGAAGTATTACCTGGTAGATCAGTAAAGACTGTAGTAAACTCGTTAAGCAAATCTCTTATATCTTGTCTTTGCGATTCAGATAAATCTGGATTTATATTTACATCCGAAGTGTTTTCAGAAGATCGAAGTGCGGGGATTGAATTCTCTATCTTAATAGGATCATCATCGTCAACTGAAACTAAGGCCGCATTGGCCTGAGCAACCACATTTCGGCGATTATTCTGTCGATTATCATCGTCGGACAGGTACTGCTTTAACATATTTATATGGAAGACTTTGTCCTGTCCCCGAATCTTGATAAGATAATTTACTCGAGAAAGTCTCTTTAGGACTTTAAAAGGTCCCTTCCATGTAAGAAGGAGTTTATTTTTTGTCTCCGGAAGGAGAACAAGAGTTTGGTCTCCGACGGCCAAGGTTCGCAATCGGCTACCTTGATCACGATATAGTTTATAAAGACTAGCATGCGCAGCTGAAGATTTTTGTGCGAGCTGGCATGCGTTAAGTATTCGATGGCGCAAGTCTACAACGTATTGATATGCAGACCGCGTATCATTGTCGTCGGTGTCTGATCCGGCGAATAAATCATGGAGTATGGCCATTGGACCACGCGGCTTACGACCATACAATAATTCGAAGGGGGAAAAACCTGTCGATGCGTTCGGCAGTTCTCGGTATGCAAAAAGAATAGCGGGGAGTTGTCGATCCCAATCACTCGGTTTGTCGGCGGAAACTCGCGCAAGCATAGCTTTCATGGTAGCACTCCACCGTTCACAGCAGCCATTAGATTGTGGGTGGTATGGAGATGTCAATCTTTGTTTAATCCCGACCAATTCTAAGACTTTCTTAAAAAGTTCAGAGGTAAACTGAGGACCTCTGTCCGATAAAATTTCAACCGGAAACCCAAGACGCGAAAAAATAGTAATAAGAGCTTCAGCGACATGATCAGCTGAAATGTCTTTTAGCGGAATGGCCTCTGGCCAACGGGTTGCGTAGTCAATGACAGAAAGTATAAAACGATGTCCTCTGTCTGACTTGTGTAGGGGTCCAACTATATCTACGGCAACGCGCTCAAATGGTCTGGAGACCATAGGCATCTCCTGCAGAGGAGCCCGCGATGCTCTTCCTTTAGGAGTACGTCTTTGACATACGTCACATGTTGATACGAACCGGTTTACATCTGCGTAAATACTGGGCCAAAAAAATTGCGATAGTATTCGAGACTTAGTTCTGGCCTTTCCCTGGTGACCCGCCAAGGAAGTGTCATGCGCGAGACGAATAATGTCGCGACGAAATGATCTCGGTACTACAAGTTGCATAACGGTCTCTCGCTTACTCCGAAAATTACGATATAATAAGTCATCTTTAATAAGAAACTTGGAGGTATCCGGCGCGGTAGGATCAACCTTAGCAAACAAATGTTTCAATGTGGGATCTGAATGTTGCTCATCATGAAATGCACTAGACGTTATGTTCACTTCAATAGTAGGATTACTTAATGGACTGTCTGCTCGTCGAATCGATTGCAGGCGTGTTGTCGCACAAGCAACACTCTCATCCTCAGTCCAAATTTCCAAGTTACCGATAGGAAACTTATTTACTTGAGGTACATTCCCTATGATTATATCAGCCACGGGATTAGGAAGTACACATGCAGTAACAATACCTGTGAGAAAAGGTGTATCAATATAAACTTCTGCAAGACGGAATCGCTCTACAGATGTGCCAAAATATTCGTGGCAGGACACAATAAATTCCTTGTAGCAATTTTAGGGTTAAGTTGATGAAAGAACGTACATGTACCAATAATTAGAATTGTTGTGGACAATGCATTTCACAATTGTGTACTTCCGCATGTGTGCTCTGTGTGTGGTATGTACAAAAACAGTATGTTGCACTTTCGTGTGACGTTTTCCAACATACACGTTTTTTAAAACTAATTAGTTGTAGCTGCCATAATTAATCCTTCGAAGGCCTAATACATTCAGACTTCACACGCATGACCATAAAGAAAAAAAACAAAACGAAACTAAATTATGTTCAACAAATAATAAACAAATATAAAGAGATATGAGTAAGAGAGTTGTGTGTATCAGGGGTACTTAACAGAAGAGGGGGAGAAAGTACAGATATCTGGCTTTTTAAATAAGCTGCATTTCATGTCATTGCATTCTTTTGTATTTAAATAATTTTCTGTGCTCATAATATCAGAGGCAAAATTCCTACAGAATCAATAAAATTTATTCTATTCTATTCTGTTCTATTCCACTCTAGAAAGGTCTATTCTTTCCAGAATAAATAAATAAATAAATAAATAAATAAATAAATAATCAATATTATATCCATGGGTCCTGAAAAAGCAAAACACACACTAACTGATTCAATTTACCTGATCTCGTAATGTTAGTCACGAGTTGATCTTCAACGTACCGTTTTCTTTTATTTCACCTAATCCGTGCACTCAAATTTTGTTTCCTTTTGGGGCAGGTCTGACCACGATGTCTGAGCTGTAGGCTTTTTTAAAGAGGCCATGCCCAGCCATTGCATAATGTAATCCTTGCACCAGCGGTCTTAATGAACGACAATTAAGTAGTAAAAACGTATCATGTTTTCACCGTATTATGAATAAGTTACTGCATGATCAGTCATAAAAAGCAGGGTACAGGCAGTGGCGTAGCGTTGACAGGACCACAAGGGAGGTTGCTCTGGGGGCAAAAGTCTTAGGGGAGCAAAATCTCAAAACTGTCGCTGTTTCGATTGCCCCCAGAGGTGAATGAAGTTTCTCAAAACTTAATTAATCAAAACGTATTAATCTACAATGAGCCAAGAAAGACTGAGTAACCTAGCTATTACTATCAATTAAGAGAGATTTCAAAGTACATTTTAATACCGCTATTGAACATTTTGCACAAATTAAAAGCAGGTGATTTAAAAAAAAAGAATGTGAGTGTTCTAGCATTAAATGCATTTTCCTTTAATTACATGAATATTTTCTTAACAATTAAATTGGTTCAATGACAGATGGAAGGGCCTCAGGGGGGTCAGGGGCCGCAATACCTGCCTTGCCCTGGGCGCTGGCAACCCATGCTACGCCACTCCGTTTAGCCAAACTGTACTTTCTCTAACATAATTATGTGTACGCAAATGATAGACAGAATCGAATAATATGGAAAGGCAGGTATGCCGATTAATTTTGGCTGTGTGGGGCGTTGAATCTGTATGTCCAACTCTCTACCCATATATCGACCCACCCATCTATGAATCTGTAGAGCTCTGTCTTGCTGGAATACCTTTTAACGTCACATAAACCACTCCCACCCCGTTTTTTCCTTTGTTGTTTTCTCTAGTTTTGGGCAATTCAAACGCGTTATGATGCGAAATGAATTTACTTTCCTCGTTAAAGTGTGAATAGATAGATAGATAGATAGATAGATAGATAGATAGATAGATAGATAGATAGATAGATAGATAGATAGATAGATAGATAGATAGATAGATAAGGGGGGCTTGTCTACTCTTTTTTTTCAGACGGGGAAATAACATTGGATAACTTTAAAGCTGTACGGAACAATAAACATTTACTGCGTTGCTGTTATACCGGAAGTGTAAAAATAACAGACGGAAGACCTCGACACAGATCGGCTGAAGTCATCATCACCGTCAATTTCCCTGGTAGAAGAAGCAGACTGATCGTAAAAACTCAGATGCTTTCCTGTAGGTTGAGCTAAGGAGCTGCATGCGACACACTTTAAAACATAGGTAAAGTCACGATTTATTGTGACATGAATACTCAATATGATTCTGCATTAATCCATGTGATAGATTCGAAGACTAGACTAGAGAGCTACCGCTTTTCCCGGACAGATTAGATCTGGGGCAGCTCAGTGAAGCACATCTCTGAAGTTACGTGGAATGTTAGACCTATTTTTTACTAATTTCCCTAACCTTACAAGAGAAAACCACGTTCAGAACCCAGGTTATAAATTTTCAAAGCATTTGGAACAAGAAAGAAGAACTGAGCTCATTTTTGAACGAAACTAAACCTGACGTAGACTCTAATCATCGGAACAGAAACATGGCTAAACGAAAATATAAAAACCAGTGAAATTTCAATTAATGATGATTATGAAATCTACAGAAATGATAGGAAGAAGAGAAGGGGAGGTGGGGTCTTGATAGCAGTGAAGAAGAACTTAGTTAGTGAAAAAATACCTAGTGAGGAAGCAGGAGAAACTGTTCTCTGTAAGGTTAGAGTGCAGGGTAAACCTCCTCTTGTTGTGGGTGCAGTCTATCGACCTCCTGGTAGTGACTTGGAAACTAGTAAGAACATTTGTAATGAACTTCTCAGTGCCTACCAAAAGAACAAAAAGGCTACCATCTGGATAGGAGGAGATTTCAATTTACCTGATATAAACTGGGAAGAAGGAAATGTGAAGAGTTGCCAAAACTTAAGAGAAATAAATGACCTATTTTTAGACAGTGCTGCGGATATAGGCCTAGAGCAAGCAGTAAAAGAGACCACTCGAGGAGATGCACTGTTAGACCTATTCTTTACTAATTTCCCTAACCTTACAAGAGAGATCAAAATTCTTCCTGGACTAGGGGACCATGACATAGTCCAGATTGATTCAGAACTGAAACCCTTTAAGAAAAGACCTATTAGGCGACAGATTTACCTATGGAATCAGACAGACGAAAATAATTTGAAAAGGGAGGCAGCAACTTTTGGCACTTTTTTCATGAAATACCACTCTTCAAAAACTGACGCAAACAAACTCTGGGACTGTATCAAGTTAAATTTGAACATGATCATGGAAAATGTCCCAACAAAAATGTCATCCACAAAAATTCACCAACCCTGGATAAATATTTTAACGAAAAGATTAGTTCGGAAAAAATATAAATGATTAAAAAAAATGAAACAGTGCAACTCCGAACGAGTGAAAAACAAATATCTAGAAATTAAAAGATTGACACAGAAAGAATGCCGGAAAGCTCATAATAATTATATCCATGAGATGATAAGTGATTCATCTGATAACAGTAAAAAACTTTGGAGATATGTGAAAAGTAAAAATAAAGAAAATTTAGGAGTAGCCGCACTGAACGATGAGAGAGGGCACCCACAGCAAGATGCCCAAAAAAGAGCCAATATCTTAAATACTCAATTTTGTAAGGTCTTTTCCGACCCAGGGGGAGTCTTCTCGGGAGAGCTGAGTGATGCCAAACTGCCGGACATGGATGAAATATTTGTCACAGAAAATGGAGTACTGAAACTTTTGGAAAACCTTAATGAAAATAAAGCTACAGGGCCTGATGGAATTCCCGCCAAATTACTGAAACTTTGTGCCAAGGAAATTGCCCCTGTTTACACTTTGTTATTTAGAGCTTCAATTGAACAAGGAAAAATACCGGAAGACTGGAAAAAAGCAAATGTTGTACCCATTTTTAAGAAAGGAAATAGGGCTAGTCCTGAAAATTATAGACCAGTCTCCCTGACATCAATATCTTGTAAGCTTTTAGAGCATATCTTGCACACCAGCATCATGAAGCATCTCGATAGACACTCAGTTTTAACACATGTACAGCATGGTTTTAGAAAATACAGGTCGTGTGAGTCCCAGCTGATCACAACTTGCAACGATTTCGTTAATAACTTGAATAATACCAGACTGACGAACACCATTTTACTAGATTTCAGTAAGGTCTTCGATAAAGTGCACCATGCCAGTCTTTTGACTAAACTAAACCATTATGGAGTTAGAAACAGTACTTTGAAGTGGATTAAGTCTTTTTTAGAAAACAGAACACAAATAGTAGTCGTTGGCGGAAAGTCATCCAATCCTGCACCTGTTCTCTCGGGAGTACGTCAGGGTACTGTAATGGGCCCCTTGCTATTTTTAGTTTATATTAACGATATGCCAAGTAAGATCTCTCCAGGCACTAAATTACGACTGTTTGCCAATGATAGCCTCCTCTATAGAACAATAAATTCAAAAGAAGATATGGAAATTTTACAGAAATATTTGGACAGCCTACAAGAATGGGAGAGGGACTGGCGTATGGAATTCCACCCCAATAAATGCCAAGTCCTGAGAATTTCAAATAAACATCACAACATCACCTCAGACTACTTTATACATGGCGAGAAATTGAGTGAAACAGATGAGGCTAAATATTTAGGAGTTACATTGGACAGAAAACTTACATGGAACCAACATATTAATAGCACATGTAACAAAGCAAACGGTATACTAGCATTTCTGAAAAGGAACATCTCTAACTGTGATAGGAAAGTAAAAGAAAAATGCTATAACACCTTCGTGAGGCCCTCCCTAGAGTATGGCTGCAGTGTCTGGGACCCCCACTGTCGAATAAATATAGAACAACTGGAAAGGGTCCAGAGGAGAGCTGCTCGCTTTGTGACAAATGAGTATGCTAGAAGTAGTAGTGTCAATAAAATGATGAGAGACCTCGAGTGGACACCACTAGAAGAAAGAAGAGCAAAAAACAAAGTAAAACTATTTTACAAGGGCAGGGAAGGAAATACCAATATCCCATTGAACCACCTCACCATTAACACCAGAGGCAACAGAAAGAATAACATAAAATATAACATCCCAAGCTCACGGATTAACAGCCATCTTTACTCTTTTTACCCTAGTGTCATCAGGATGTGGAACAACCTCCCGGCAGAAGTCCAAAAACTATCATCTGCAACGGCTTTTGGCAATGAATTGAAGAACATAATTGTCCGTTGCAGCTACCATTGTATTTAGAGTGCGGGTCTATTTTTGTGCACAATCTTGGTGCCAAGAGATATTTTTAACCAGAGATATGTATATAACAAAAGAATTTACACAACGATATATTTTAAATGGTCTTAATATATATGCTGTTTTAGCCTCAGAGCAGTGGCGTCGAGTCGCACATGGTGCAGTTGAGGAATCGTCTGAGTAAATAGACGAATCAACTCCATGAGAAGAAGAAGAAGAAGAAGAATAAAGGTGCTTGTGGCCGCTTTAAAAAAAAAAGAGCAGAGAAGCAGTGGTGGTATTTTACTGTGCAGAGAGATTCTGACATTGCAGTGGCCAGACCAGTTCTTAGATCTTCTAGTCTAGATTCCAGGCTAGTGAGTGTCATGTAGGCTGTAATCTGATGCGACCCATGAAAGAAATGTAGTCTATAAATTTATGGGGGGATTGCTGCTGTTTGTATTACTATTAGTGATGAATTTTGAAGAGGAGGAATTGGCATTTTATGGTATTATTACTATAGATCTATAGTCAGTCTTTATTTTCCTTGTTTGTTGTTTTTATTTTTTAACGACAAGAAAAGAATTAACCCTCACCCTGCACGGGGCGGCAAATGTCGGTATTGACTCACAAGCACTCACGCCGCAGGGGCGGCAAAAGTCGGCAAGGTCAAGCTGACCGCGCCACACATAGGCCGTATTTTCACGCGTCGGGTCACTGACCTTTTTGAGAGGTAACCACCATGTTATTGTTGACTGTATCTCTTCTATGTCTGTCAGGTCAGAAAAATCTGCTACTGGTAACATGTAATCCAGTACAACCTGCTTCATGAACTGGTACGCTAGCATGGTATCAGTGGGCGTGCACCTGTCGGTGCAAACGGCCAGGGCGGAGGAGGTTTCATCTAACCCAACGGCCACATGCTAGGGCACAATGTCACCCTCAGTACTTGAGTCCTTCATATTGGCCCCCGGTAGCGGTGTGGTCATAGGCTTGTTTGCCTAAATCACAGACGAATAATTGAGCAAACTTCCCGGACGCAGCTTCGAAGCTGGCGGCAGCAGGCCAGTGGTTGATTGATAGGGCAGATGGCAATATACCGTCACTCTGGCCTGGATATCGTGACACAGAGCATCCACCAGTATTGTTGTTCTTTGGTTTGGGTCTTTCACCCTAGTCAGTTGGGACTGCGAGGCTGTGGAGTAGCCTACAGGCAGCCGGTCAGGCAATATGACTGTCCCTCTGGCATCCTCCTGCACCTGGATACATTTCCAGTCGTCTTGACCCTGTCTTGCCACTTGGATAAGTTGTGTCCAGGCGAGAGAGTGAGTCTGATGTTTGCGCAGCTCTTTCTCACTAAAAACAAATTCTTTGCGCCAGTCTTAACACTCACCTCGTCTTCTTTCATCTTTGTCTCGTCTTCTTTCCTCTCAAAATTCCAACGGCGATGGGCGAGTGCGGTGGCAGCAGGTTTGGATAGACTGGAAGCTGTTAGCACAGACCTACACGTTGGTGGCTGTGGGCTATGGTCGCTTCATCGTCGATTGAAGTGGAGGCGTGGGGAGGCAGCACCCACAGTAGCTGAGCAGCCTTATTTAAGGATAGCACTGCTCACCTCAACTGAGGAAGGGGCTAGAAAAGGTGCCCTAAAGAAAGCCCACTTCACATCACCCTGACTGGTATACCGCGACCAGTGAGGATCCCTTTTTGCGGTCGAAACAAAAAGAAATTCAGCTTACTCAGGCTAGGAGCCTGGAATATACGCACACTACAGGACAACTCAAACAACCCGGAAAGACGCACTGCACTTATTGCCATTGAGCTCAGCAGGTACAACCTGGACATAGTGGCACTCAGTGAGACCAGACTCCCTGATAGTGGCCAACTCAAAGAGCTCAGTGGTGGATACACCTTCTTCTGGAAAGGCAAGGGTGCAGTCGAACCGAGACAGCATGGTGTTGGGTTTGCAATTAAAAATGACCTTGTCAGAAACTTGCAGTCCATGCCAATTGAAATAAATGACAGGCTAATGACACTCAGGATCCCAGTTGGGAAAAGCCAGTCAGCCACCCTCATTAGCGCATATGCGCCCACCATGACAAACCCAGATGAAGCCAAAGACAAGTTCTATTCTGATCTAGAATCTGTCATATGCTCTGTCCCGGCAGCTGATAAGCTGATTCTCTTGGGGGACTTCAATGCTAGGGTTGGCTCCGAAATCTCAGCGTGGCCAAATGTTTTTGGCCCTCATGGAGTTGGTTCATGCAATAACAATGGGTTGCGCTTACTTACTTTGTGCGCTGAATTTGGCCTGTTCATTACCAACACAAATTTTAGTCTCCCCGTGAGAAACAGAACGTCATGGATGCATCCCCGCTCAAAGCATTGGCATCTCATAGACTATGTCATTGTGAGGAAGACTGACAGAAAGGATGTCCTTGTAACAAAGGCGATGTGTGGTGCCGAGTGTGGAACTGACCACAGACTCATTGTTTGCAAGCTCAGACTAACATTGAGGCGCAATAGACGCCCTCAAGGGAAAGCGCCACCTAAACGCCTAAATGTTTCAAAACTCTGCTCAGCTGAGAAACAGAGCGAGCTCTCATCAGAACTCTCCTCAAAATTGGATTTGCGTAACTTTTGACCCTCAGAACATTGAACAGAGCTGAACTGACCTAAATACGACTGTACACTCTTGCGCCAGCAGCACAGTTGGTGTTCCTGTCCGCAAGCACCAGGACTGGTTCAATGATAATGATAATGAAATCAAAGTGCTCATCAAAGAAAAAAATAGTCTCATCCAAGCTCACTGCAGTGACCCCTCTTCCACAGCAAAAGCTGATGCACTGCGTGCATGTAAGGGTGTACTCCAGAAGAAGCTGAGGAAAATGAAAAATGACTGGCTAGAAGAGCGAGTAAGAGAAACTCAGAAATATGCCGACACAAACAACACTAGAAAGTTCTTTGAGAGCCTCCGAGCTGTGTTTGGACCATCCCGCTCTGGCACTACGCCACTTCTTGCGTCAGATGGTTCAACACGCATTGTTGAATTGAATGCCATAATTCAGCGTTGGGCAGAACATTTCGGAGGTGTGCTAAATCGGCCATCAAATATAAATACTGAGTCCATTGACCGCCTCCCTCAGACTCCTATTAATGCAGCTCTTGCCAAGCCATTCACAGCAAATGAGACCCGAACTGCCACAAATCAGATGTCCTTTAACAAATCACCAGGCGTGGATTCAATTCCTGCTGAGGTGTATGCCTTCGGTGGAGAAAAGCTTATTGAAAGGTTGACCGAGTTGTTCAATCATATGTTGAAAGCAGGGAAGCTGCCACAGGACTTCAAAGATGCTTCAATCATCCATCTGTACAAAAACAAAGGGGACAGCCAAGTCTGTGACAACCATCGGGGAATCTCTCTACTTTCAATGGCTGGCAAAATATTGGCAAGAATGCTTCTGAATCGCCTTCTTGATCACCTCTCGTCAAATGACTTGCTTCCCGAGAGCCAATGTGGCTTTCGTAAAGAGAGGGGAACGGCGGATATGATTTTTGCTGCCAGACAGATTCAGGAAAAATGCATGGAACAAAATAAAGCGCTGTATATCACATTTGTTGACCTCACAAAAGCATTTGACACAGTGTGTCGTGAAGGCCTCTGGAAAATCTTGGCGAAGTTTGGGTGTCCACCCGAATTCATCACAATAGTGCGCCAGTTTCATGATGGCATGCAAGCTGCAGTCAAAAGCAACGGCAGTGTTTCAGAGCCCTTTGCTGTCACAAATGGGGTAAAACAGGGTTGTGTCTTAGCCCCAACTCTGTTCAGCATCATGTTCTCTGCAATGCTACAAGAAGCCTTTAGCTCTCCTCCTCAAGGGGTAAGCATCAAGTACCGAACTGATGGCAGTCTATTCAACCTCAGGAGACTTCAGGCAAAAACCAAAACCAAAAGTACTCAAGTCTGTGACCTACTATTTGCTGATGATTGTGCACTTCTGGCACACGATGAGGATAGCATGCAAAACTGTGTTGATAAGTTCTCTAGTGCCTGTGACAACTTTGGCCTCACAATAAGCACAAAGAAGACGGAAGTGCTCCATCAGCCTACTCCAGACGACAAGTATCCTGTGACCCTAAATATCAAAGTCCATGACAGTCTTCTGAAGGTGTCGGAGAACTTCACTTATCTTGGCAGTACACTGTCTTCCGCGGCTCGTGTTGATACTGAAATTCTCTCAAGAATCAGCAAAGCCAGCTCTGCATTTGGCAGGCTTCGAAAGAGAGTATGGGATGTTGCCGGCATTCGCACAGACACTAAGCTGAAAGTGTACAATGCTGTGGTCCTTCCCACCCTACTCTATGGGGCTGAAACCTGGACAGTGTACCAATCGCATGCCAGAAAGCTAAATCACTTTCATCTGGCCTGCCTTAGAAAGATCCTAAGGATCAAATGGCAGGATAAAATTCCAGACACTGAGGTCCTCAATCGTGCCAAGGAATTGAGCATCTTCTGCCACCTGAAAAAAATTCAGCTACGTTGGGCAGGACATGTTGTCAGAATGCCCGACTCCAGACTCCCTAAGCAAATCTTCTTCTCTGAGCTCTCCAGTGGAACGAGGAATGTTGGGGCCCCAAAGAGACGTTACAAAGACACTCTCAAGCAATCACTGAAGGCCTTTGCCATTGATGTGAGTGAGTGGGAAAAGCTCTCGCTTGATCGAGCAAATTGGAGGGCGGCCCTTACCAGAGGCAGCAAAGCATGGGAAGCTGACAGAGTCCAGCAGGCTATCAAAAAAAAGAAAACGGCGCAAGAAAAGGCCCAGTGGTACTGAACCAACGGAGCACTCTTGTCATTTATGCGGAAGGTTCTGCAGGGCAAAAATAGGACTTATCAGTCACATGAGAAGCCATAAGTCATGAAAGAACAGTCTTTCCATTCTGTCCTCTGTGTCCTTTAGTTCTCTTTATTGTCCATGTGTTGAAATTCTCAACAATTTCTGTTCTTTATTCCTCTGGTGTTGTTAAGGTCATCATCATACCTGATGGACGAACTATTATTATTATCTCTTCTATATCAAAGGCATTATGACATGGACATGTTAACCAGGGAACCACTGGTCGGAATCACAAAGGCTAGGCATTCAAACTCAAAGGCTCTCCCCACACTTTCACAAGATGTAACATTGTCCAAATGTCATGCGAACTCTTGCTCAGCAAATTTGCAATATTATCTCATTTTCTCACAAGCTGACCACCATCTGGAGTTGTCTGTATCTAAGAACCAATCAGAAACAAGCTCTGAAATAATCTTTGCCCCCAAATGCCCACATTGGTTTAATAGTATGTGTCAATCAGGATGAAACCATTTGTGTAGGGCTTGGGAGGGCGTGGCTAGTTATCATACTTCGTTCTCACGAAAACTACAGCTGTCAGTTTGGAATCATAAGTCAGATCATTGGTAGAGACTGACAGACTAAGGTTTTGCTGGTTAATTCATTATCAAGCATGATAAGGCATAGCAGCGAATGTTTTCATACCGATCAATAAAAACCGAACCACGTGGACAGCTTATGCGGTCATCATCTAGCGGCACGGGTCAGTGACCCCAGATTCTCCGTGAGTAAGGTTACTGACCGGGCAGCGGGCTTTATGGGTAGCGCGCAGGGTGAGCGTTAACAACATCCATAAGGGCCTAACTTTGGAGAAGGGCTTTTAGTTTTAAATGAGGTGTACCTTTAATACGAAAAATTTGTGTACAGAGTTTATGGCCTGTGATGAATAATTATTCTGTAAAATGATTTTTAATGAAAGTTAACAAAATGGAATCTCAGTTGCGAAAGATGTGTGCTCTTCTCATGTCATTTTTAAGGAAGGAGAAAAGCTGAAAATTTTGTTCATTGTGGATGGTTTATGGGTGCTTTGCAAACAGAGCATGATACCTACATTTGGAAATATAATCACAAAGAGAGATGCAAGCAAAAAGTTAAATTGTTGTCTTTACTGGTTTTGTCACAGAGTCATTGTTTGTTTTTATGATTTTAATTCACAGATCTTTGGATTGAGAGCAATCCCTGCTGCAGCCTTGTATGATTACCAGCATCCATACATCATGTCTCATGCCGAAGGTTCAGCTTGCAGTACTCCTCAGAGAAGTGCCTCTGGTGAAGACTCAGATTCAGACTTTGAAAATGAAAACATCAGACCAAGAGGTTCGCAGCTAATCACCATTCATGTTTCATCTTTTGAACCCCCTATCTTGATGTATTGAGGTGTTCAGGTGTTTCCATATAATTATTGTAGCACCAGCGTCCTGGATTTGGGGAAAGCTTTCAAGTCAAAAGTACTCATAAAATAGTGGTCAGTCTAAAGAAACAACAACAATTGCACTGAATTATAAGGAAAGTGGAGATGATTGTGTTCTTGTAAACTAAAGTCACACAATCTAGTGTTTGCTTGATTTGCATTTAAAATTTTGCCATTTTCCTCCCAAGAGCTCAAGTGCAGAGATCTGAGAAGATCAGAGTTTCAAGATCAAAAGTCAAAAGATTGCACATCATCAATATTTATCTCCAGGAATTTGACAAAGCAGTATGCGGAATAATTGAGAACTCTTCTGATTCTTTTAAAACTGACCTGAAACAGAATGCTATAATAAAATCTTTCTAACATTTTCGAGGCATAAATTTTCAGTATTAGTTAGATAAGTATTACATTATCAGTATTACATTGATTATATTTATGTAGTAAAGTAAGGAATATCAGCAGTCTTGCAATTTCTGACATAATTCAGTTTCTACGAGTTGTGACACTGCCATTTATCATATTTCACTTTTATTGCATAGCGTTACTGCTGCCACTTTTTGTTGTTTTATTTTAGTGTGATGTTCGTCAGCCTTTTTTTTTTTTTGCCAATAGTTTATTTACCCTAAGATTATTTAAAATATATGCAACAATGAAAACTGTGCAGGACTGAATGCATGTTTGCACAGTCCATTTCTTCTTTTAAAGTTTGAAAGAAAGGGAGTAGAATAAATAAGTAAATTCCTACATGCATAAAATCGTCATTTTTATTCTTAGGTCTTACTGGGCTTCAGAACCTGGGTAATACCTGCTACCTGAACTCAGCCCTACAGAGCCTTTCTAACTGGTAAGATCAGTAACATTGTCTTCTTATTTGAATAATTTTATTTGATGTTGTGATTGTTGTTGCAAAACGTTTGTTTTAGTCAGTACCTTGGGAAAAAAAAACAAAAGAGTCATTTTGACACTGGTTTACAAGAACAGTGCATTTGCTGACTGAGATGTTGCTTGTTCTCACAAGCAGCCAGGTGTTTCGAAGATTTATGAAAATAAAATACCATATTCTAAGTTGGTTGTCATTTTAATACGATTTTTTCTTTACCATTCATGATTCCTTACAACAGAAGCTTGGAAATGAAATAAAAAGAGGAACATCACAATTTCAGAACCAGGCATAGTTTTAGCTAACTTACAACAGGGTGACATTTTAGACATTGGAGGTGGAGCCAAGAAAAAAAAAAAGAATGTTTTAGTTTAAAACAATTTATTTCCATCTGCCCAGTCAGAAACCCTATCTCTAAAGTGACAGGATTTTTCTGCCGGGGACAGGAGTATAGTGGAATGAAAATCACATAATTCAGAAATGATAATTATGTAAAATTTCACACATAAATTATTGCTGCATTAACAAAGAACTAGACTTTTAGAATATATTTTTGTCCATATGTGAACGGACAGTAGTAGTAAGGTCAAGTTATCACAGTGATGAATTCTAACTGTAATGAACTTGAAGGGACCAGCTTATATGTAATCAGAAAAGGGTAAACACTATTCAATTTGACCATGTTTGATAACTTATGTTTCTGTTAACCTTTCAGTCCCCCTTTGACAAGATATTTCCTGGACTGCCCACAGTTGATTCGCCCAGAAAAATCTCCAATGCTCTCTCGTAGTTATTTAAAACTTATCACAGAACTATGGCACAAGAAGAGGTAGGTCATTTTATGGATGATTTCACTTGTGAAAAGATGTTTGAAAACATATGTGCTTTCTGTCTACGATAATCAGCAGGTGGTCAGTACCATTATTCATTACATACGTTGATTTTCCACTCTTCCCCAGTGTATATTTCATGCAAAGCAATAGTAGTTTATTTTCACATGCATAAAGTTTCGCAGGATGGTTGAAGAGACAGGGAAAAGAAGCTATTTTTGTTGCACATTTAACACACAAATGTATGAATGGGATGCAAGCAATTGCATTGATGGCAGGAATGTCTTTGATCCAGTAATGTTTATTCACTATGATTTTTATCATTACAGACCAAGTTATGTAGTACCCAGTGGTGTTGTCGCTGGAATCAAAGCTGTCCATCCAATGTTTAGAGGCTACACTCAACAGGTTTGTGATATTCAGTACTGTTAATATAATTTCCATGTGTAAAACCAGTCTGTAAGAGATGAAGACAGTCTACATGTTAATATTGACCGTCTCTTACATACAATATTTGCCTTTGAAAACTTGAAAATATATTTTGCACAAACATTCTGTGTAATGAAAAGTGTTATTGCCTATTTAAAAGTTCATATATGAAAAGGCAAAATGTGTCCTTTAGAATCATTGCTGACAGAATTTGACTCTGCTCTCTTTCAAGTGTCATTTCCTTACTTTTGTTCTGCATTTCAAACTACTACCAGTATCATATTGTTCTAATGCTTTAAACTCTACAGGATGCTCAGGAATTTCTTCGTTGTCTGATGGACCAACTGCATGAAGAATTGAAGGCTCCATATTCAGATGACAGTGATGATGAGGAAGATGATGGAGGAGGGGGGGACGATGATGATGGCTCAAACAATGCCAGCAATGGAGATGTTGTAGCTGTGCGACAGGTTTGTTGGGAACGGAAAGTTAGGACCTGTGTTGGGTTTCAAATTAAGAAATTGATGTTGTATTTGATTAAAAATGTTAAAAATAAATCATGGCTTTAGTGCACTTATGAGTCTAGCACTTATTCAGTTAATAATATGTATGTATCATAGGTGCCACTTTTCCGCTATATAGCGGTTTTCCGCTATTTGAATTTTTTCCAACTTTCGCCGCTATGCGCTGGTTGCACAGCTACATTAATAAAATACATGGGTGCCAGACCTCGGGTATATACCGGATTTCGGGTTTCGCTGTGTTTCCAAATTTTTTTCCGGTTTCGTGATGTGAAGAATTGAAAAAACACCAAAAAATTCGCACAAGGTGTGCGAGTTCGAGATATCGGCCTAATTTGCGCCTATTTTTAGCATACCCCGCGTCCCAGGGCGCATCGTCAACATAGTGCTACCGTCGTGTTCTGCCTGATTCGCCGTTTTAGATCAAGCGCTCCATGTGCATCAGCAGCTCTTCATCGCGCTGACAATAACGCGAACTTGAAAGTGAGCGAAGGGTCACAGGATCATGAGACTCTGTACTGTGTCCGGTCAAGACCCGCTTGTTCCGCGTGTCGTATGAGTATGAGTGAACGTAGCCTATCATGTGTTGCACTGACTTCGTGTGTCAGCCCAGGTCACCACCAGCATTAATGCTTTAGATGCCTGCAATGGTAGATCTACTCGAACTTTTATTGTCGATTGACAATGGATGCTTTCGTTTGGAATGCCTGGTTGCTTGGTTCCTTGTGTATTGTAAACGTGGAATATATTGTGCGGATCGATATGACGTGTCAGTACTGTTACATAAAAATCTAGAATCCAGGTCAAGGTCGAGCATGACCACTAGATCTGTACTGATACACGTTGTACGGCTACTGGGCTAATAATCATTGTACAAGACCAACCCGACGACGGTTGGTTTAGTTTACAAAGGCCTGAAGGGGCCCGCCTCAGATTCTTCTAGTTCTCTGGCATCAATATCATCGGGCATAGCCAGATTTCAACCTATTCAGTCCAATAAACGGTACTTATCAAGCGTGAGTGAGACCTTTAAGCCTGGCTCTTCTATTATAACCACGGGGGCCGTAAGCAGTGTGAGTGAAGCAACAGCATACTGCTAAAATCGTGTTTTCATGGGTACGGAAACGAAAACGTCAAAACTCCATTGGGAAGATATGTAGTCCTATTTCTCTTGATGGGTTTTTGACGTTTCCGTTGACGTTTCTATATCCGTACAAAGCATAACAGCGTTGAATTGAAAGGGAGATAACAGGATCAATTTTATTGGTGCAAGGGACACAATATACATACATGTACATGAATATAATATTAATAATAAACAGGCACAAAAGCCATGTTTTGTCTGTTGGATGTTTGTGATAGGTTCTACAAACTTATTGGAGAAATTTTTCCTTATTCAGATTAACTGTTCTACGAAATGTTATTCATCTTGTAGGACAAAAGCTGCTGCAGTCACACATTATATTATGAACAAAGAAAGTTGTAGGTGTACATGAAATACTCAGCAAGTGTGGTACATCATTGTGACATGTAAAGTGTTTTGTTCTCTATTTGAAATTTGCCTTTATGTGGCATTGGTGTATGTGCTTTAAATGTCATTTAGTTCGTAGGTCTGTTGTTTTATCACTGCATTGCCTGGTGCCAGCGACTTCAGGTTTTGCTGATTTGGTCAAAGTGATTTTCAGGTTTCAGATGGCTCCGTTGCTGGCACCCATAAAAATAGCACTTTTTAGGTACCGCCAAATTGTGTTATTTATGCTTGATTTTTAAAAAAAATTCTAAATAGGGGGAGGGGGGCAGCATCTCCAACCCCTCCCCCCGGCGAGTCGAAAAAAAGTTCCTCCTTTTTCATATTTCCTGGGTGGCACCTGTGATGTATATAAAATGTAAATCACCTTTGGCATGTGTGCAAAGAGTGAGGCTACACAATTTTGGTATTTTAAATTTAGACTCTTCAACATTCTTCAAAATTGAATTCAACTGTTAATATGTATGTAAACAATCATTGGCATGTATGCTGGGAGTGATGTTACAGTTTTGGGGATGTAAAATTAGTCCTTAACATTCTTCTGAATTGAAAGAATTCTTTCGTCACACATCTCATCTTTTTTCATCAGATTTCCCAGTCAGATTCTGCTGGGAGAAGACCGTCGCTTGACTCAGTCAGCAGTCAGTCAGAAGCTGAGTATGAAACCTGCGAGTCGGGGCTGAGCAGTGAGAGGAGCTCCAATGGTGGACAAGACAATGGCTCCAGTGATGACAACAATAGCGACACCAATGACACATCTAAACGGAAACAATCTGACCATAGGAGAAAACACAGTGCAGCTGGCTCAGCTACCTCAGAAAATACAGATTCTGTGAGTACATTTGGATGTGCATGTATTGTGGGGTTAGAAATTCTATATATTGATGAATCACTGCTAAAAAATGTCTCATTGTCGCAAACATCACTAAGTTTTTGGAAAAGGAAAATTATTAGCAACCAGCTATGTCCGTGTGAAATCAAGGACTGAATGAGCAAATCAGTGTCAGTTTAGCCAAATGCAGTGCAAGATTTTTGGGACTGGTGGGTAACTGAGGTGAAGAAAATGCTTCCCCAAAAATCATAATCTGTGAAGTGCAGTTTCACATCAAACATATTTTGGCACATTCTGCCATTTTTTACTGACAGAGAATGAATGAAATAACTTTTATAGTCTTTAGTTTGATATAAATCTAAAGTTATTTCATTTTGAGAAAAAGCCAAATGTTTCTTATCCCTTTGGACAAGAGAGTATTTTGGATGTTACCCATCTAGAAAAACGGGAGTTCACAGGCAAAAAAAATGTTCATGTGTTTACAAGAGCAGGAAGATCCACCATTGACATGTACAGACCATAGATTTTATGAAGCAAGCATTCTGTCTGGCTACAAGAGCATGACACGACTAATCAGAACTGCTGTCTCAAAGGGCGGATAATCGGCCCGTTCGTCATTTTCACTACATTACAGTAGGGCCGATGATAGTCCCCATCGTCTTTTTCACTGTAAAATTTTTAGGCCGAGCATTGGCCCTATCATCTTCGAAGACTTATTATTAAGCTTGTATAGATGAGAAGAAAATGCCATTTGCCTTGTGCATACTGTCCTATGGTTCTGCAGTGGAATGCTTTGATTCTCAGGCAGTAAAGATTGCTCCCCCAATTTATGTCATTGCCATATGATCCTCCAGGTTGCCAACACCAAGGAGATGAAAGAAACTGCAAATCTGCTGGAGAAAATCAGTGAGTCTGAAACTCAGAATCGCCGACAGCCTCGTACTCGAGCAATGATGGAAGGTGGTGACTCCAGAGAACATGGCAGCTCCTCATCCTATGTGGCTGTACCAGTGAAGGAGTCTGAAGGCCTGACTACAGTTACACAGCCTAGCACAGCAGCTCCACTTGTACAAACTGTGTCACAGCAGCCTAAATCTCCAGTTAAACCTGCTCCAGCACGTAAGTCTTCCATTGCCGGCGTCTCACACACTTCATTGTGAAGCTTCTTTTATTTTCAAGATTCATGGTGTTAAAATTCAGTTAAAATTTTGTATATTGTTTAAAATATGATCGGAAAAAAGTTTTTTTATATTATATTCCATTGTTACTGAAGGACAGAACATCACTCAGGAATCAGATAATGGAAGCAGTGTTTGTGATTAAAGTAAGAACACATTGGTAACTGATGAGGCTCTAGAGTTTTTACTGGATTTTCAAGCTATCCACCTAAAACAAATGAAAAATTGGAAAGATGGGCATACATAAAGCCTGGAACAGAAAGTTATCTGTTTTCATGTGCTTCTGTATTTCCAGGATACATTCTTGATTTGTTATGTACATTTTTCATGAAGGTTGCAGATCCACAAATTGCATTGAATCATCACCAACTTCTGCTTTCCAACTATTACTGTGGTGTCTTTCACAATCATAACCAGTCTTATTTTTTTGTGATTTAGGCAAAGCCAACAACATTCGATATGACAGCATTATCTCCCAGACCTTTGATGGAAAAATTTTGAGCTCTGTGCGGTGCCTTAACTGTGAGACTGTGAGTATTTCATGTCATTCAAATTCGCTATTGGCAACTCCTTATCTCTCAGAGTCAGTCCTTAAATATAAGGAGAAAATATTGAAACTGTTGGAAAAAGGAGACTACTACAAGAGATCGTCAGAGAAAAATCTGCCATGGAGCAAGTGTTTAAGCCCTTAACTCCCTTTCAGTCTGTGGGGCTGAGTTATAGCCAAGTCATCAGTCTGAGTGTTTTTCTGCAACTCTTTTTGGTGGTTGTTTGAAATGAACCAATTAATAAGTATTGATGTATGGACTGGAATATTTAGAGGCAAGATTAAAAGCTGAAGAAAAAGTGTTAGATAACTTTGTGAACAAAAGATGTCATTGTGTTTCAATTTACAAGCATGTGATACAAAATGTAATGTACATGCATAAGCCATCTGCATATTCAGAAACCGTGAGCTTCTTCACTGATGTAGACTTTAGAAGTGTTTAGTTCACATGGTTGGTAAATGGTTAAGGGCTGCAGCAGGCTTTAGAGCAAAGTTAGAATGTAGCAAACACAAGGAGGAAAAGTTTATGTTGTAAAGCTTCCTGTTAGAAACCGAAAATAGAAACTATACAAGAAAAGCCAGGAGTAGAAGAAACGGAAGGAAAAATGATTTATGAATGTTGTGGGGATGATGAAGATGATATAGTTTTCTTTGGATTCACCCTTTCAGGTATCCACAACCAAAGAGACTTTTCAGGACCTGAGTCTGCCCATCCCAAGCAAGGACCACCTGCACATGTTGCATGCTGGGTATCCAGCAACAGGGGGAGTCAGTCCACCTAAAGGTGGGGCTTGTGGGGAGGTGCACCAGGGTTGGCTGGCCTGGATGTTTTCGTGGATGAAAAGGTCAGGATCAAATTATTTTTGTGTCAGTATGCACTCTGTATTTCATGATAATATTTGAGAGATAGTAAAAAGCATTTATACTCCATTCCAAAGAAGAACTTTTTCCTATAACCTTTCAGATCTTTTTAATATCCACTGCGTAACTGCAGTTTGCTTGCATCAGATCAGTTATTTTGTCAAAATTTGTGACAACTTTGTTCTTATGTATGTTAGGTAGAAGCAAAAATAAAAAGACGCTGAAAATCTGCAGTGTTACAGTACGGCTTAGAACAAATTTAAAATATGGAAGAAAAGAAAAGAGAGAGAGAGAAAAGGTTGTTACAGAGACGTAGGTATGAAACAACAAAGAAACGTTGCAGTGAATGAAAAGGCAAAGGCCAACAGTAGTGACAAAGGGCAATCTACGATGACTTCCCTCTCAGTAGTAGAATGAGAGATGATGACAAACATATGACAATGTTGTCATCACTACAGATCATTTTGTTTAGAGGTAGCGTCAGTATATTGTCGCGCGAAAATGTTGTAACATGGTGTTGCTTAATGAGCCTGAAAAATTAGATCAAGTGACAAAGATGAGAACATCATATAATTAAGGAAGTTTCCAAATACTGATTTTGACATTATGTTCACTATTTTAGCCCTCATAAATGAGTAGCAACCTGGATTTTGCAACAGCATGTGACAACTCAAGTGATAAAGAATGAAACGTTTGAAAGCCTTGCCAAATATTGAAGATGTTTTTGTTTGTTTTGTCAATGTTGCAGCTGGTTTATTGGGCCCATCATCACACTTCAAGATTGCTTGTCTGCCTTCTTCTCAGCCGATGAACTCAAGGGGGACAACATGTACAGTTGTGAAAAGTGTAAAAAGTAGGTCGTATGGGATTATGATTTGATGGGGGTAAATTGTACATTTTATTTTTAAATTTCATAACCTTTACACTGAATTCCTATTCATCACAAAAGTACAGGGAGTTAAACACTCTTGGTCGATAAATACTGAATCTGCAGTATAGAATCCTCATTGTTTTCTGTAAATGAGAATAGTGCTATTATCAGAAAAAGAAACACAAATATTGCTATTGGTAAAACAAGGCAAGAATTTACAGTTCATATGCTAAGATATGCTTGAATGAAAAATCTGTTAATTTTGTAAGTGGCAGTGCTTTTTGTTGGAAAGAATTGACTTAATGGAAATTGCAATTTTTCTTTCAGATTGCGTAATGGCTTGAAATATTCCAAAGTGCTAGAACTGCCGGAGGTAAGATGTTACAGCAGATGAAAAACTTTAAAAGAAAGTTCCAACTTTTTATGCCAGTAAAAAACTTTCTAAGAAAATTCAATATGTTTATACCTCATAAGTTTTGTAAAGTAGTCTTGTTTTGATTTCATATGCTTAAATGGGCCTTGATAGTAAATCATCCAGGGCTCTGGTGATCTTGCAGAGGCTGATGTCCAAAATATTGATTTTTTCTCTTTACGTAAGTTGATAGCTCCATTTTAGTTCGGCAGAGAATGCATAATTTTCCTGGGAAAAATAAGAGGAAATATACTTCGATGGCTTCATGATAGGGCTGGTGAATTTCCGCGCATCATAGCATTTCATTCATGGGGCTGGGCATTAGGTCCCCTTAGAATGACAAGGTTCTAACCCCTTCCGTCAGCTTTTGAGAAATCCAAGATTGAAATTTCATGTGCTCATAGCTTATAGAAGAAAGGAATTTTTTCTTTTTAGTAATACTTACAAATAACACACACCGAATCTGCTTGATACTTTGACACACAGTGGAGGCCCGTGGAAGTAATGTATTAAACCAGTTCAGCCAAAGAAGTGGATAGAACCTTGCTATTTTAAGGGAACAATTAGTTTTGTCTGACCATGTTTCTGTATCCATAGATCCTGTCAATCCACCTGAAGAGATTCCGCCATGAGTTTTACTCTTCCAAAATCAGCACCTACATTTCCTTCCCACTGGAGGGACTGGACATGCAGCCTTATCTACATAAAGGTGAGCAAATTCTTGTTTTATGCTGTTTGGAAAATCATGTCTCTCTTGACTTGAAGAGGGTGGTTAGTGGGCGCTTCTGGCAGTCTCCTCCTGTCTTATCATTCTATTATATTCTGTATGTCGTCCTGCTTTTTCCTAGCACAATGTGACCGTTATCGGATCGACATGCTTTCTCCAGACTCAGACTCTCGACTTAACAAATCCAGATCTGTCACCCATTCTGTATTTTACAGGGGAGCCCTGTACTTAGAGTGTTAATGAGTTTTATATTTGTCTTCTCCTTTCCATAGCAGTTACAACTAACTAATAGTTGCAACCTGCCTTTCTACAAAGTGTCTCTCATTGAAGTAGTCATTTAGTTGGCGAGTTTTCTTTTAAAGTGACTGTGATATTTTGAAATCCTATTCTTTCCATTCCAGAAATAGTCAGGTCAGGATTTGCTGCTATTCAGCAAAGTTAACAGTATTAAATTTACATCTGATCTCTCACAGTTTTAAAATGACTTCAATTTGATTAGGAGAAGCTATTTGTATAAATAAGGTGTAAAGAACAGTTTCACAATCTGTTGTATTTCAAAAGACAAAGCACTCACATAGACCTTGTTGTTGATGGGCTGTTGGCATCTTATTAAAACTAGCTGTAACAGTTAAAGTGATTTGCAGCACGTTGTGGATGGGAATAGTTAGATTATATAAACTGCTTCCCTTCAAAACGTAACTGTTATTAATAAAACATGGTACCCGTTGAACAATGAAGACTAAGTTTATTAGTAGATATGAAAATAAATGATATCCACAATGCTACTTATGCCTTGTAGGAAGGCACAAGATTATGAATCTACACACATGAGGAACAGCTGGATACTGCAAACACACATTCACTCACATTGCTTTTGTATATAAGAAAATTCTCGAAATGACCTGACCACCGAGCCCCCTCGAGACTGATTTTAGTAAGTTCGATAGACCCACAAAACATCCAATCAAACAACAGCACGTCATCGGGTAACATTATCTCAAGGCCACTTTTACGTAAATAACTCTCTGTGGAACATTGTGGAATGTATGCCTATAGTCAATACATGTCAGACCTAGGTCAGCACACCGCTAGACATCAAAGGGAAAAAACTACGAATAGAAGGGGTGAGAAAGGATTGCCGACTGAGCGATCAAGAAAGACAAGACGGGCCGAGCTTAGCTTTCATCTCCGCAAATAACAGGCGGAAGGGGGGAGAGAGGAGGCTTTCGGATGCTACACTCGCCTGTTAGGATTTTGTCAGGGGACCGTAGTCAAATGACAAAGCCAAATAGAGAAAATACTGAGCTGTGTTCACTGTTCAGCTGTAGCTTTCAATGTAAAAATGCTACGCTCCCCTAACCATAGCCTCAAAGGCCAGTTTTAAGGAGGTTCCAACAGCCCCCCCCCCCCCCCCGATGTTATGAATCTTGTTATCTAATGACTGAGATAGGTCTGCATTTTCTCTTCTTAGTAACGATTTCTTTTCTATTTTGTTTCATATCTCAGTAGTTATGTATCATTATCAGACAGCTCTACAGAACTGTGTTCCATTTTTTTTGTATTTTGGCACATTTTTCACTGTCAAAGCACAACAATGTAAATTTTAAACTTTTCACTCTCTGCATGTTTTCCTCATGCAGTTGGACAAATGAAAGTTTATCTAAGATTATGGGGGAACATTTTGTTTAAAGGGATGAAATGCAAAGCTGTTCAAACTCTATTGTTGCTTGGTGCACAAAAATTGAAGTTTGAATTACATTATTTTGCAATGGTATTATGTATAGATAATATTAGATAAAGACAAAGGGTTTGCAATACAAAGTCTTTCTTGCTTACTGATGATTCTTTGCCTAACGTTTCAGGCAACCTAAGTCCAAAATCTGAAGGTAGCAGCTGGGTGTTCTCTTTATTTTATTATTTTTTTTCCTGCTTAATTTTTGTGTGCTTCACTGCATAAATTTTTCTTCTCTGTGGGTGTATATATTTGTATTGCAGTTATGGTGGACTCGAAATGTTAAAAAGGTTGTTCCAAACACATTGCTGTGTCAGACAGATTCAAATCTATTTGAAATTTTTTGACTGTATGCAACTGTACTGCACTAATAACTATGGAATTCATCTCTGGAATATATATGTTGATGGTGTGGGGCACAAACCGGCTAATTATAGTACAAATTTGTGAAGCTTTGAATCCCGCACCATATTTAAAAATAACTTTACCATTATCCAATAGGAATATTCAAAATAAACGTGATGAAATCGGCTAGTCTGTTTGCCTTTTGTTTTATTGGCCGTGTTTTGTTCCTCCTGTAAAATTTGCTTACATTGACGTAGCTGGTTAGTGCCCAATACCATCAATATATCAGTATGACTGTGGCGTCTCAAATAGTTTGCTTTTCACCAGAAGTCTGTTACTCTTTGGAAAAATGCTTGTGACATTAGAATTGTCAAGTCTTTTTGGGTTGTTTTTTTTTTCAAGAAAAACAAATGCATCTGTAATATTTCAAATAGACTGGTGGTTTTAATTTTATATGAACAGAATGTTGCTTTGTTGATTTAAATATAAACTATTTCTTATGGTATGCAGAAAATGATCGTAGTTATAACCACATTCCTTTTAATTCTGTGGAGTGTACATATGAATCTGTTTCAAATTTCCAGTAAGATGTTCTAGATTTTGTCTTAATTTCCCACTCTCTGACCTTTGTCTCAGATCTTTAGCTTTGAAACTCTATCAGTCTACTTTAACTTTTATGTTCATTCAATTATTTTCATAGGAAATCAGATTTTTAGGTCATATCCATATCATATTATTATGAGTGCCCAATCTTTGCATCGTATAATCAGCTTTTTTGCAGAAATATATGTAACCTCTAACAAGGTTCTGGATGTACACATTTAAGAAAAGACACTGAAAGGGATTACTTGGGCTGTGGAAGTTTCTTTTTTTAATATTATATGTATCTTTGCTCATACTGGACTTAATTGTGAGGCCAGCATCATTTTGTGGGATATCAAAGTTACAGGATTTTGTTTTGTTTTATGATAGCTAGAACGACCTGAGCAATTCAAATGGTCGACTCTAACTTGCCCATTTTGTGAGCTGACATAATTGTCTTAATTGCCAGTTTAGAGAGAAATGATTCATTGCTTGGAGTCTTAGATTTTCGGCAAACAATGTCAACAATGTCTTATATTTCTATAATGAAGGAACAAGTTGAAATATCCATAAAAACACTTTGTCTTGTGCGCCCAAAATTTCATGTTCATAAAAAGCACAAAGTCTTTTCTCAAAACTGTGGCAGTGGCACTGAAGACAATCAAGCTTTCAAGGCTCTGGAAATCTTTAATTATACAACTTGGGCTTTAGAAGTCGTGACACAGCTCTCATATTAGTTATTTTAAAGCAGTTGTGGTGAAAGGCTATGCATAATTATGTATATACTGTTCTTGTCATTAATTTTCATCCAGGGCGCATAGTATACATGTAATTATATGTGAGCACCCCACCAGCGAGTACCATCCAACTGACAGGAAGATTTATAAAAGATTTTCTTGATGTGTGTTTTTCATAATCTAATATACGTTTTCCAAGTATGAGGAGAGCAGTTTGTTTAACTGTGTGTGATCTTGTTTGCAGTTCTCTTCTGTGTATGAGCTACACATTTTGGTGTGAAAATAGATTCTTGATTCACTCATTCTGTTAGTCTGTGCAAAAAGCTCAGTTCAAGACATGAGTAGACATTTGTACTGAACGAAGACTTGATATATTTAATTAAAGAACATAAAGTAAAATAGATAACATGTTCAAGTCTAAACACAGAATTGCCCCTGTACTGCCTTTTTCTATCTCCACTTTTTACAAAAATTGAAATAAAGCCATAATTTGGCCTAAAAAAATACATTCTATCATTCCTAAAACAATCTTGAAGGTATCTCACCTCTGGGAATGGACTTCGAAGTATTAAAAAGTTGGATCTAACATTTTGTAAAGTTGAAGTACAAAATTATGCAAGGGATCTTCTTGGGACAGAATAAATCAATACTGGGCCAATGACTTCGAAGTATTAAAAAGTTGGATCTAACATTTTGTAAAGTTGAAGTACAAAATTTTGCAAGGGATCTTCTTGGGACAGAATAAATCAATACTGGGCCAATGACAGGGCTGCACATGAAACTGGATGTAGTGGCCTGTAGTCTTGGAAATTGCTTGAATGAGATGGCCGAGCATTTTAAGCTAGTTCACATTCTCAGCATCACTTGGTCCATGAATAGTCAGTGCAAATACATGGGACTGACAGAAGCATTAGTAAACAGCAATTTCAAATTTGCGAGATTGTCAGAAACAGCAATGGACGCTCATTACACAATATCAAATAGTTTAGGAGATCTGTTGAATATCATGCCTAAGTCACAGAAAGCTGAAACTGAGATATTGAGAAAAAAAGTGTTCTTTGTGTATGCTTTGACTCTGAAAACTTCAGCTCACTATGTCTCCCTATATTAATAACACTTCAGTCCTGGGGTCATTGTATTTTGTATAGAAGACGGGATATTTGCTGATCTTTATGTACAGTTATATAGTAGGTGGACTTATGCAAGGTATAGCAGTAAGTACTTCAGTTGCCATCCCCTTGCAAGAGTAGTGTTGTTTTCCTAGACTCACAAAATACCAGTAGCTGTCATTAGTTCACTATTACTGAATGAAATGCCAGAGAGAAAATTAAAAGGAACAGCAGCAAGTAGAGTAGGGTCTCATCTTATTATGTGTAGTCTGTAATTTTCACTCTTTAGCTGGTTATTATTCTTTCAGTATCATTTTTTTCTAACAGTACTGTGAACAGTTTTCCTCAGTCTGTTCTAGTTTACTTTTATTTAATATTTTGAATTTGTAGTGCTGTTTGTTGTTTCCTCATTGTCTTCTGAGAATATTTTGCTGTTGAAGCCTAATTTAAATTTTTTTAAAATCTGGTTTAAAATCTTCATTTTACAATGATCCTGTGGAATAGTTTTAACAATTGGTTATCAACTGATTGACAGTGTCAGAAGAGGAAGAATATTTTAATATTTATAACATAAATATTTTGTTTATTTTGTTGACAGCTTGCAAGAATGACGTGACCACCTACGACCTGGTTGCCATAATATGTCATCATGGCACAGCTGGGGGTATGTAGACATAGATTTTCCCCAATACTCTTTTTAAAATTTGTGAGGGAACAGAACAGCATGGGTAATATGTTTGCAGTTGCCTAAGTTGGTAAAGTCACACAAAATGATGGTGGCAATTTTGTTATTTTTAAAGTTTTTATTGAACATTGTTCACAGTTGAGCTATAGGTTTCTATGTAAAACACCATGTTCCCCTAACAACAGGCATAGAGATTATCATGTCTGCTATCATTTGCCATGAAAGGACTGGTAAACTTTGTCTATCAATTTGTGTGATTTTCTCAACTGTGGCAGTTATTATCACTTGTTCTGTGCCCTTACCTCACTTCAATGCCTTTTTTATTGTCCTGAAACATCCAGGAGAAAATCACCTTATTGTCAGGATTTAGACAAGAATTGAAAGGTGCTTTAGTTTGCTAAAACATTTGAGGTGTTTATCTCAAGTGAAGGAGGAACAGGTCAGGTTAATTGAAATAGTACTTTTAAAAAACAACAGATATATGAAACAGATTAGAAAAACGTATTCATAAGAATTTTTTGTTTTGATGCCAAAAAATTTACCAGACATCTTTCTCATGAATATGTATAAATGTTTTGTTCTTTTTTTTTTTTTCATTTTGGTGCATTTTTACTTTCAGAGTTTCAGTTCTGTTGCATTTTGTAAGCGTCATATATCCCTTTGTCTTTTTTCATTTGGTTCTGTTGACCAGAATTGGTTTTTGTAGAGTTACAGGGTAGGCCTGGACTAACCAGTTTTATTTTTGTATTCCGTTGCTGTTGTTTAAAGGTGGTCACTACACTGCCTATTGCCTGAATCACTTGAATGAGCAATGGTATGAGTTTGATGACCAGTATGTGACAGAGGTGGACCTTAGCCAAGTGCAGAATTGTGAGGCCTATGTGCTGTTCTATAGGTAAAAACATTTATTCTTGCACAGATATTGGTTTTTCTGATTTTTTTGGCCTTAGGTGTGAGAAAATGTCTGAAAGTTCTTAACACTCACCCTGCGCGTTACCCGCAAAGCCCGCTGCCCCGTCAGTGACCTTACTCACGGAGAATCTTATCTGGGGTCACTGACCCGTGCCGCTAGACGATGACCACATACGCTGTCCACGTGGTTCGGTTTTTATTGATCGGTATGAAAACATTCGCTGCTATGCCTTATCACGCTTGATAATGAATTAACCAGCAAAACCTTAGTCTGTCAGTCTCTAACCAATGATCTGACTTATGATTCCAAACTGACAGCTGTAGTTTTCGTGAGAACGAAGCATGATAACTAGCCACGCCCTCCCAAGCCCTACACAAATGGTTTCATCCTGATTGACACATACTAATAAACCAATGTGGGCATTTGGGGGCAAAGATTATTTCAGAGCTTGTTTCTGATTGGTTCTTAGATACAGACAACTCCAGATGGTGGTCAGTTTGTGAGAAAATGAGATAATATTGCAAATTTGTTGAGCAACAGTTCGCATGTCGATGTTACATCTTTTGAAAGTGTGGGGAGAGCCTTTGAAAACTTAGTCTTTGTGATTCCGACCAGTGGTTCACTGCTTAACATGTCCATGTCACAATGCGTTTGATTTAGAAGAGATACAGTGAACAATAACACGGTGGTTACGTCTCAAAAAGGTCAGTGACCCGACGCCTGAAAATAGGGTTTGCGCGTGGCGCGGTCAGCTTGACCTGGGCAACTTTTGCCGCCCGTGCGGCGTGAGCGCTTGCAAGTCAATACCGACTATTGCCGCCCCCCGCAGGGTGAGGGTTAATAACCATGGAATATAATACTGACGCAGACACACTAATATAAAGACTAGATTTTATGTTCTTTGTAAATCATCACTTTATTTGTACTGAGTATGCTAAGTAAGTGTGTCATTTGTTCCAATGTATCATAGTACTCTTGTTCACTGCAGCTATTTTATGCAACAGTTAACTCACTGGAGACTGGACCTTTGGAAATTTTACATACGCTGGAGACTGGCGTTTTCAGGGTGTTTTTAAAAAATCACCAAGCAGCTCAAAATTGTTCAATTGCCTTGTTCTTTTGACACAATAAACATAAAACAATGCACAATGTAACAGAATGAACAGAAATACTGTATGTTCAAAACTTATTTTTTTTATGATTTATTAAAAATTACCCATATTTTGACTTTTCGGAAAATTCATGATCTGAATCATCACTTTCGTCTGGCCCAAGCAAAAACTCTGGTTCCTGATCATCACTTACATCGTAATCTGGACTGTTTTCATCAAAAAGTTCAAAAACATTTGTTCTGGGCCTTTGTTTTTTAGAAGCCATCGCACAGCATTGCGAGTACGTTTTCCTCTCTCAATGCACTGTCTGGGTCACTCAGAGTGACTTCCCTTCATCAGTCATAACTCTAAAAGTATAACCGGGATCTCCGTGAAACTTTGCACGAAACAAGACAAATGGCTATACTAGCGCTGGCGACGGTTCCGCCAGCTTGCGGCGGCTTAGGGACAGAGAACAAAAATAAATACCACGGTCCGCCAAGGGGTGGCGGATCCGTCCAGTTTGTAAAGCGACCAGTCCGCCGAATGTTGGCGGATCCGGCGCAAGTGAGTTAAGTGTATGGGTAGTTTTGAATTTTTCTGCTTTTTACTAAAAGGTTACTTGTATTCCTATTGATGGCAGGGAGGGGGTGTGGTGGTGCTATCTTTTAATTTGAATTAGGTGTTTTGTTCTTTGCTTGACCCATAAGTTTTGCTGCCAATAAATGCTTCCAATGAAAATCACTGTGCAGCCTTTATTATGACCATCTTGTCTGTAAGTAGATCCAGATCACCAAATGATCAAATAAAATTATACACTGTTCAAAACATTTTATGTACAAATACAGGGATAGAACTGGCTGAGGTTAAACTCGATTTTTGGTGACTATCAGTGGAAGAAAATTGTATAACAGGGTGTTATTTAACTCTGTCAATAGCTATACGAGAGAAGTTGGTTAAAACGGTTCATTTTTTTGCTTTTTTTAAAATCCTCTTTCATGAATTAGTCCCATATCCCTGCAAATTGTACTGTGTTTATGTCATGTCTCAGTAAACAATTTAAGGGGCATATAGGGTAAGTTGTAGAGCTAAAAGATGATTTTTTTTTTTTTTCAATCTTCTGTTTTGCCTTGCAGAAAGAGCAACAGAAAGATTGAGACAGTTCGACAGAAAGTGGTGGAGCTGGAGAGAAGTGAGGTAGGATGATTTGTGGTAATTGGAATTGTTTGAGAACGAGATGGGTTTTATATTGGCCATTATAATGTAATAATAGCTTTCTATTGGCCAATATGTTGAGCCTTGAAGTGGCATTCTGCATAAATTATTTGACGCATTTGGTAGATGCAAAGCCTATAATCAAATTTTTATATAATCCTACAACTTAAGCCGTTCAAAATAAATGAATGACGCTAAACTTATGAACTCGTTACTATATTTGAAAAGTGCATGTATACTTCCCAGATGCACACCCCCCAATCTGCACTTGTCATGTGCTAGGAATGACAATGACATGCTTACACACTCTTTTACTTTATAGATAGCCCTGTACTGTGGTGATTTCATTGCCCTCACTGTCATGTATCTATTTTGCAATGCCACAGACCAGTATACTGAGATTCTACATCAGTAAACAGTGGGTGAGTCGCTTCCACACCTTTGCTGAGCCAGGACCCATAACTAATAAGGATTTCTTATGCAAACATGGAGGTATGTGGACCGTGACTTATGGCTGGGTTTCATTGCTTTGCTATTCTACTTTCATTTTGTCTTTCCTTCTTTTGGCAAATTTCTGTGTCTCTTTCTCTTATTCTTCCAGTTGTTGTCATGTTTGTTTTTTTGAAGTGCCGTTATGTGCTGCTGCTCCTCTACCATGTGGATGGTTGGCGGGCACTTCTGGTAGGGTCTCTACCTGTGTTATAGTTCTGTTATGTTCTGTACTTTGTCTTGCTTTTTTTCTAGCACAATGTGGCCGTTATTGTGTAGACGTGCTTTCTCCAAAGTCAATCTTCAAATACCATGTCTCTATGTCTTGTTTTTATAATTGTTTACTGTCAAAACATTTAGGGGATGATCATAATCTGAAACTCAAGTCTAACCTTGTATTGAACATGTACATTACACTGAAAAAAATATGTTGTTTGTTAAATTTGCAACAGTCTGGCTTTTTCTTTGTTGTATAATATTTTCTCGGGGCCTTAGTACAGACCCCTGATTTTCAGAGTGGACACTGCGAGCAGAGATACTAGATACAGTAAGATGAGACAGTTTGAGTTATCCCATTTAGTGTGCACAGATTTCACACCACCACCCAGTAGTACATACGCTGAAGTCACAATGCCGTATTTTATGAAGCCAATTTAGGAAAAATATTGAATTTTGTTCATTGTTTGACTATCACTGAAGGCCTTGATTAAAGTCACTATGTTGTAATCATAAGTTCAGTCACTGTGGGAAAACACTGGTTTTTTAAATTTTCTTTTTCAGTGGCAGTAGCACTGCTGCAAATCTGCATCATTAATTTGCCATTATATAAAGCATTCTTTTCATGCAATGCGCTATAGGCCCTGCCCCCGATCAGCGTAAACTGTGTGCACAATTTTGTGAGAGGCATGAAGGAGGGAGTGTCTCATCTTCTTGTATGCAGTATCTTTGCTGAGAGGGCTGTGGTCATTTTCAGAAAAGTAACTAGAAGTTTAGAAGTGAGCTGTTTAACCTGCCTACTGGGAGAATTGAGAGTGTCAGAATGGAACAAAAGGGCTATTTGAACAGCTCATACACAATTGTTATAACACATGTTCCCAAGTATCTCTGTGTTTGGCTACAAATACTATGTTTTTTACTCACCACAGGTGTGCCGCCAGGTAAAGTGGGTCTGATAAATGACCTGGTCATAGAAATTCATCAGTCAATGTGGGAATTGTTGTATAACAGGTAAGAAAAATACTAAGCAAATCATTATTACATCACAGACACAACAGTAACACATTTGCCACAGTTAGTTTTAATAACTTTTTCAGAGAACACAAAAACAAAAAACATCTGTTTTGGTAATCTTGTGACTAGTACGAATGATTTCATGTCAAAATGGATATGCCCCTGCTTAGCTTAAAAACTGTGTACTAGATTTGAACACGAGACAGTATACTTCTGCATTCATGTAACAATTAATACTAGTCAACTTTGAGAATAAATTGGTGGGTGGGGTTGGTAGAGACCTCTTCTCACAAGTCCATCATTATGTTATCTGTCTGTCATTCTAACCCTTCCTTGTCCTAAAATAAATGCACTGAAATTGATTTGTCTTCTTTAGTAAATTGAAATACAAAATTTGCACTGGTTTAATTAAGGTAAATAACATTTTGGGTTTGCAAAGTTTTGATCATTATTTATATGTAGTTGAATAGTTTCACATCAAAATGTTTCAGATTTGGAGGTGGCCCAGTGTGTAACCACCTGTATGCCTGTAAGACTTGTCACAGTGAACTGGAAAAACTGAGGCAGAGACAATACAATGAAAAGGAATCCTTTATTCAGGTTGGTGATGCAAGAGGTCATTTACTGTATACTTTTCAGTAACCAGGTTTGACTTCACCTTTGCGAGTGCCGAATATGGACATGAATTTGTAATCCAGGATCAAAATAACTTGTCTTTTCACTGATCACTTACATGGCCTGGAAAGTTTAATGAACAAAAGACTAACAGGCATGTCTGGTAGGATAAAGAACTACAGTAAAACCTCATTATACCGCCTAGTAAGGGGCAAACAGAAAATTGGCGGTATAACGAGAATGGCGGTACAACGAAAATACCACGGAGAATAAGGGAAATAAGTAATTAAGTAATTTACCAACATTGGACTGGCTAACATGTCTAAAATATTGCAGTTATCTCCCTTATCTCTCCACTAGCCATAAACCTCCGTTGTCATTTTGAAGTTTACATTGCTTTCATTTGTGTTTTTTTGTTGTTTTTTGTATTTATGTGTGTTGGAGTTTATCTATATAAAAAAACAGCAAGGAAAAAAATTCACTGCTACGAGGAAGAAATGCCCAGACCTGAAAAAATTACATGTGAAAGATAGTTCATTTTGCTACTGTGTCTATTCCTTTGACATGAAAGCGAAGTATCGTAATTTTGTAATAAATGAAAATAGGCCTAAAAACATCGAATAATGCTTTCTCCTCAACAATGATGGCCTCCCTCCTGCCTTTGTTTTGTTTCGACTTTGGTACCGTGCATGCCATAAAAAATAACCATATCAAGCTTGGTGCGCAGTGTCCTGGCGCGCATGAGTTCTGAACCAGGACTGCAGATTACTACTTTTATTGTAAGAGAGAGAGAGAGAGAGAGTACGTCATCGAATAATGCTTTCTCCTCAACAATGGTTGCCTCCCTCCTGCCTTTGTTTTGTTTCGACTTTAAACTTCCGGTTGCGTTTCAGAGTTTGAAGGCATGAGTTTCTGTGCCATCTGCTTTATGCACGGTACGGGCCATGCGGGTGTTACTGTGCCAGTTGTGAGTTGTTTTCTTCCTAGATCTACATAATCTGTGTGCTGATTGTGCGTGTTGTTTGCAACCCATTCTTTGAACGGGCCCTTACACTAGTTTATTCAGGAAATCGCACCTTAAGAGTAAAAGTATTATGTATTGCAACACGACAAGTAATGCTACATTACAATTCAGCAACAAACGTGCGTTGTTTGCATCATACCCCGCGACCGGTATGAACCAGTTGAAGCATCACCTCGCGCGCGCGCGCTTAAGTTCGTTTGCAAAATCTCTATTGAACTGTGACCCGTCTTTCCCACTGCATGCCCCATCAGTAGGCCTATCAGGACTTCAAAAGCGAAGACTGTGTAGTAGGATTGGTGTTTGAGTAACAAGCACAGACTGTGGCGCCAAGTGATGTTCCGGCTGTTAGCTGGATTTAGGTAGATGTGGGGAGTGGGGGTTAAATTTACGTTAGCGCTATAACGAGCAATATTTACTATACTCAAGTTATGAATGTAGCAGTCAAACTGTTGGCGGATGGCGGTATAACGAGATTTTTAGTGACTTTGTATAGGTGTCAGATCCGTACCACGGCGAAAAGCTGGCGGTATGCCGGAATGGCGGTATAACGGGTGGCGGTATAGCGAGGTTTTACTGTACATGAATGTACGTAATTTGTAGGTGTATGTTGTCCTTTTAGTGCAAGAATTGAATATCGCCTTACTTGTGAACACATGGAGAGAATCAATTCTTGCATGGTCCCTCCAGTATGCTTGTATGAAGAGTGTTTATGAATTGGGTGGTATTGGAAGAAGTTTTTTTTATTTAATAGGATGAAATGTCACAAAGAGACCCAGTCAGCCATCTCATTTTTTTTTTTGTCTCAGTGACACATGGCATCAGGATCATCATGTTGTTTTTTATTTGTCTTTATTTCCAGTTGAATGAAGAATTCCAAGGAGAAGAGCACTTTGTGACTGTGTATGCTATAAGTATGGCATGGTTCAAAGAATGGGAAGCCTTTGTGCGGGAGAAAACAGACGGTAAGTTGTACATCTAAACACAGTTCAGCTTTGAAATTGGTTTGAAACTTGGGATGCAAAGTCATGAGTTGAAAACAAGATTGTGGATATTAAAATAATAATTCATGCAGAAACAAACTGAAATTAGTGGTAAAAAGTAGTGCTGTAATGCTACAATGAACCTGGGTGGTGAGCATAATTTACTATAAAGTAGTATAATTGCATGTGGAGGTTTGTTAATTTGAATTGTAATTGAAGACTTGAGCTGTCCAAATAAATTTCAGCTAGTATTTAAGCAGATATTGTACATTATGGTCATTTCTTCGAGTGAAATTTTTAATCATGAATCTTGACTTTCTTGAATCTTTGTCCAAATGTGTATGGTCATTATTTGACGTTTTTCATTTCTATTTTGATATATATCTTCTCTCTAGATCCACCTGGACCAATTGACAACAGCCGCATTATTGTGTACAAGAATGGACAGCCAACCCTGCGACAAACTTCTGATTATGGCCAATTGTCTAGGGACATGTGGCAGTTCCTTCATCGAATATACGGGGGTGGACCTGAATTGATTATCCGACAGTCAGGTGGAACCTCTGTCAAGCCCACATCCTCTTCACCCACTCCCCAACAGAATCAAACAAGTGGACATATGCAGGCTGTAGCATCATCCTCATCACTTTCTTCCTCACCTTCTACCACTGGTTTGTCCCAGAGTTGCTCCAATACGTCAACCGTGTCCACATCATCATCGTCAGTGACATCATCATCTGCGCCTCAGTCCTCTGTGCCATCCTTGGAAGCAGGGACCTCACAAACCCCACTTCATCCATCGCAGCCACAGACTCATCCAGTTTCTTCACATGTCACTTCGTCTTCCAGTGTGTCCGGGGCCCACAAAAGTGCAGAATCAGAAGCTCAAAGTGATAATGCCAAGCATCCCTCATCAGTCGTGGTCAATGGGGAATCCACAACCAAAGCAAACAGAACAGTTTCAAACCAGGAAGTGACCACCAGAAGTCAGACACCTGTAAACATTGACACTCCACCTCAAGGACAGCAAGAGGAAACTTCAACAACTCCAACTGCTCAAGCAGCAACACTGAATCCTAGAACACCATCAACAGATAGTTCTGTGGTGAATTCTGAGAACAACATTGGTCAGAATGAAAGCAGCAGATCTCCGCATCCTCCACTGACATCATCACCAGGTAAAATATCTAGAAAACCCGTAGAAAGTAGTAGTTCAGTTCCAGTTCACCAGCCCAAGTTGGCATCCACAGCTACCAAACCAAAATCTGCAGTCTCAGCTCCTTCATCGTGGGTGTCACTCTCCCAGTCAAAAACTCAACCCAAACAGCCACAAACAACACAAGGCAAACAGGGACCAAATGCTGATTCAGGCACATCATCCCAGATGTCAAATTCCTCAGCAGCTGCACATCTTGGTGTAGCTAATCAGTCTCCATGCATTCAGGAAGAAACAAAGACATCAGATGAAAGTTTGCCAGACAGCGGGATTAGTACTGACATGAGCTGTAGCAGCAATGACACACCAGAGTCACAAAATGGCACTACCCAGGCATTAGTGACAGAAGCTGTGGAAACAGTAGGCAATAATGTTAGCTCAAACAATGTTGCTGCCACACCAAGTGCTGGAAGTACCACAGAGCTTAGTACTCAACCTAGTTTAAAGGAGCAGAAATCCACCCCACAGGCAGAAGCCAAAGGTGTCTCAACTTCACAGTCCAGTGGTGGCAAAGGGAAGAAAAAAGGCAAGAAAGGCAAAAATATGGATGTGACTAGGATCTAGAAAGGCAGAGGACCTAATTAATGCCAGACTGCATCAGTTTGGACAATTGCTAGAAATCCAGTGTCGTATTCAGTCTATAATATCCTGCTGTCTTGATATAAACAATGCATTGACATGGAAATATCATCTTTTTTCCAATAAGACCATGTGTTTATAATTCTGTGTTGAAAGCAGTTAGGGTTAGAGAGTGATATCAATACATGATGATGATTTCATATGAAATGGAGCCTAACAGCCCATGGGAGGTGCCAAGAGTGATCATTTGAGGTTGATTTCACGCAAGATGAAACACGAGTGTAACAGCCCACAGAAAGTTGGTTCCAAGAGTGATTTCAGCATTTGAGGTTGATTTCACACAAGATGAAACTGAGTATAACAGCCCACAGAAGGTTGATTCCAAGAGTGATTTCAGCATTTGAGGTTGATTTCACACAAGGTGAAACTGAGTGTAACAGCCCACAGGAGACTGTATAGCTGTATGTTTTGTGAAGTTAGTATCAAAGATAGGAATTGAATGTTATGTTATGAGGCAGCAGATTTAACTTTCATTTAGCACAGCAAGTGATTGAGATGCATAATTGTCCTTGCTGCAGTCAAGAAATATTTCAAGATTTGTTTGTCTTAATTGACGCATTGGTTATCAGAAAAATAAATCAGCTTCAGAATTCATGAATATTTGGATATGCCAAGTCAGAATTATTCAGCTGAGGGAAACTGCTTTTATCTCATTTTGTGGATATTATTTTCAATTAAATAATATGTATATATGTCATTACCCTGAGTATGCTAGGTTTTCAATTACATGATAATGAATGCAGGATTCGTCCGTCATGAGATCATGAATGTATTTGTGTGAGCTTGGATGAGTTTTCAGTAATGCAATAAATTCAGATCTCAGTTTACCTTGAATGATAGTATGTTCTTTTTTATTAAGTGGTTATTGTGTTACCATTTTGAATTTACGTGGGTTTTTTTTTCCTTCACATTTACCTGTTTTCAATTACTATTTGATAGTTTCCTAATTTGCTAAAGGAGCCCTTTTAATGTTTAATCCCATTTATCTTTGAATTTTATGCTAATTTCAAAAAGAAATTTGCCAGTGCTCTTTAAACTTTTATTAAAAAAGTTTTTTAATTGTCTGCATAATTTCTTCTTCAAGGCTTGTAATTAATCATAAAGTGAGTGTATCAGGTAAATCAAATAAAATGATTTTAAGAGTGACAATATTATTATATGTAGTAATTTAAATCAATGTATGCCCACTAGAGTGTATTAAAGAATAGGACATGATCATATCAGTACTGAGTACTTGTGCAATATCCGTTGTTTCATGTTGAACATACAGAAAAGAACATCCACATAAAGTGGAATGTGGAAAGTTACTTAAGGAGAGCTGAAAGTGGGAGGAAATGCCACACACCACAATTGGAGTTTGAAGAAAGTGACAGCCAATGGCAGTATAAAAATTTATGTAAGCATGCAAAGGGAGCGATAAGCAGCCATTCCAGATTATAAATGAAGGGTAATGGGATGATGTTTCTGAATTCATAGAATATGTAACACTCTTTTATCTTCCAGGGCAGCGTATCCATTCATAGTGTAATCATGCTCATATGTTATTATTCTTTTCATTTTGTATGAAATTTGCTGCACATGGCAAAGGCCTAACACTCATTGACCCTATGTATGTTTAGCTTTTTAACCCTTTGGAGACAGGGGTATTTTGGATGGTAACCATCTAGAAAGACGGAAAGTTCACAGAACAAAAAAATGATAATGTGTTTACAGCAGCAGGAAGATCTGCCATTAATATGTACAGGCTGGTAGATTTTATGAAACAAGCATTCTGAGTCGCTACAATGCCATGGCACAACCAATCAGAACGCTTTCTCAATGGGCCAATAATCGCCTTTTGCACCATAAGACAGTCGGGCTGGTGATCGCCCCTTTGTCTTTTTCACTGTAAAATAATTGTGTTGATTATTGGTACTATCATCTTCTAAGGGTTAAAACCTGATTTTAGATATAATGCACCTTGCATGAAACTGATTTTTCCTTAAGGTTGTTATTGATAATAAGTTACTCATCAATTATTTTAGCATTAAAATAATGACAGTAAATTCTCTCAGTTGTGAAGCACTGAATTTCTGAAATTATTCGCTTCGTAAATTTGGATTTCCTGTAAACATATGTGTGTAAACACACTGTGAAAGTGATGGCAGATAGGTACTACATGTACCATATATCTGCCGATTTCAAGATTTTTCGCCTCATTATTTATACCACAGAGTGTATTAGGAAAAAATATGAAAAGAAATGGTATGGAGGTAAGAAAAAAAAGTACTCTTCTCTTGAATATTTCATTGCTGAAAGAAAATATTACCATGAGTCACATTCGGAACTTCTCCCTGCAGTTTTTGTCAGAAATATCAAGATGGCAAAATCACCACCGGAAACATTGAGTTTTCTTCTGGTAATTGTTACTGTACATTGACTGTTATTGTAAATATTAATTTATGATGCGGGATTTTACTTGTTGAAAGAAAGTAAAATAATTCCATCCTGTGTATGAGACTTGTTTTTGCCTCAGAAGTCATTGAATTGCATATTTTACTGTAAATACCCAATTTTTGCCATAGTCTGTGAACTGGTCACAAAATCATTTATGCATTTGCAGTTTTGCTCAGTCAGCATTGATTTATAAAAGTTTGACCAGTTTTCTTTTTATTCCTGTCTTCAAGTTATAGTGACCCTCATTTTGCAACTCATGATAATCTTTCTCATTGAAGTACTTTCATTGATATCCTAATATGTTGTTGAAACATATTATTTTCTCATTTTATTTGTTGTTGTCGTTGTTTTTTTTCCCCCCTTTTTCATTATTCATGGCTTTTAAATTGATGTTCATTTCGTAAAGTGTTTTTCATCTAATTAATAAGAGAAGAAAAAAAATCAATACAGAATTTTGATATGAGCGTTTGAATTAACCAGAAGTGCATATGTGGGCAGTACTGCCATGCAAAGGCAAAGTACTGCCCACCATTTCATGGTTTTGAAAAAAACACTGAAAGCTTGTGTGGCATAGCCAGTCTATAATTGCTTTTATTTATGAGTTTGGCGCACTGGAAACTACTGATTTGGTAGCAAGTACACCTATCTGCCTTTGACATGAAAGAATTATGTGTAAGACTAATTCATAGAGACAATAAAGTAGAAAAAAGGCCTTGCTGTCAGTTACGTCGCTCTGCCTTTGCAGGGCAGAATGCCCCACCCCTCCCCCCTTTTTTTTCTCTTTTAAGATCAGTTTTAAAATTATATCAAATGTTTTTTCAACCCAGGCTTTAAATCTGAAAATTTTTATTAAAAAATGATTACTGTCAATGAATTTCAGTTGTTAATTTTCCCTCAGAGTTTGCCTATTATAGAATAAAACACTTAGGCATTATCACATCCATGTATGGCATGCATTCGTGACAAGCTTTATGACAGTGTGTAACAAACCAGCAGTAGAATTATCAGAGAGTATGTATGTGTATAGAAAGGTTTCACTGGGCGGCTTTGCACTGCAGGACAGGGGAGGCGCTGCGAAACCACTGTTAGCACGGAGGGGAAAGTAGGTCGCTGCGGTTAACAATACCAGTTTGTGCATTTCCATGGGTGTAAGAGCTTACAAACGGCTCTAAATAGTTTCAATCAACCCAAAAATACGAACAAACCACAGTAAACAGATATGCAATGAAGGCGGTCTCTTTGAATTCTTATTACGGCAGCAACCGAGTCTCGTTATTTGGCGGAAGTGAGATCTGTCTAAATAAATACTCTCTGGAATTATCAAGGGGTAAACCATGAATTTGGTCATCTGAAATTAGCATTTCATTATTGCCAATTCAAAAGAATGATGATATATTTTCAGGCAAATTATTTACATTTTGTGCTTGCACTTTCACTTTTTCTGTAACTGGACATGATCATTTACATTTTATTTACATGTGTGTGGAAATGGTTAAGTGTTACAATGTTGTTTTTTTTAATCAGCTTCTCATCACTAACAAGAAACATGTGACAGGCAGGCACAGACGGAGAAAGAGAGGCAGGGAGGATTTTTTTTGTTTATATAGCTCGTGCCCTGCTAAAATGTGTTAAATATTACAATGTTTTTTTTTTATCAGCTTTATCATTAGCTCTTTCCCTACGGGCCAGCATTCCACGTTTGGCCGGAGCACTTCTTGGGGTTATGTGCCATTCTGTACTCCGCATTTGGAAACAAAGATGGCCTTACTACACAACAGCTGGCCAAACTACACACTTATCACACATGTGGTATCGCTGGACATGCTAGGACAAAGGAAGCTTTACCAAGAATTCTATTTTTAAGGTTCAGCATCACGGGATGTTAAAATTGTCTGTTATAATGGTCAAGGAGTATCCTTACAACGCCACAACACAGGTTGTGTCGTGCCAGCTGTCGCTAGGGAAGCATGGGACGCAGCGTGTGTTGTACTGTAGGGAAAGGGTTGACAAGAAACATGAGACAGACATGCACAGACGGAGACAGAGGCAGGGAGGATTTAAAAAAAAATTTATATATATATATTTTGTTCAGCTCGTGCCCTGCTAAAAATGTGTTTTGTCCGCCACCCCCTTGTAGATCCATCCCTTGTTGTTATGATAAATTTATTTATTATTAATCCTTGCGACCTTTGTTTTGTTTTTACCTGTAAATTTTCTCACCTGTGATGTCAATATGTATATGATAGTCAAGATATTGTGATATTAGTCAGTTAAAAGATAAAGAACGCCACCACCTATTTAGCCTTTTATCTTTCATGTCTGTGTACATAAATTCTCAGTATTTATTGTTGTAGTCTGTGTATTTTAAAAACTGCATGCCACTGCTGTGTTCATAAGTATAACTTAACATGATCACAGATGGTATTGTGAAATAAAAGCTGGAACTAGAGGGAAAATGCATTTGAGGTAATTCTTGGGAGATGTAAAAGCACGAAGCTTCTGCATTTAAACTATTTTTTTTTTAAATTTGCATATCATAATAATATAAATAATGATAGCTTAGCTGTTTCTTCCTCTTTGTTTAATTGCTTGTGAATGAAGCTGAGAATGGTGGTCTTTAAAATGTTTTTATTACATGAGGAGAAATATTCAGTGTGAATGATAAGGAATATTAACATAATAAATAAATTTATGGAAAAAAATTCCTTTGTTCTCTCCATGAAAGTATGATACATAATATTTATGAGTATACTGGAAAAATAAGATGTTTTTTTTAATGCCAGTCTTGAAAATGGTTTTGTCACATGAAGAGAAATATTCAATGTGAATGATAGAGAATATTTATATAATAAATAAATTAATGGGGAAAAAAAAATGTCCTTGTTGTCTCCAAGAATATATGATATTTATGAGTATACTGGAAAAGTGAGATGTTTTTTTTTTTTCAATCTTCTCTTTAAAGAATTGATGGTCATTTAGAATGAATGCTAATGATCGTTTGTCTTGAACATTAATATAATACAATTGTAAAGTAATGTGTTAACTATTATATTATTACAAGAATCTTCAGTGAAATCTCCGTCAGTCTGAAAATAATAATTAACATTACATTTAAAATAACATGGAGCATTTACATTTGAATGGATGAAATTTGCAGAATGCATAGTTCATGTGCTTGCAGTGTTGAGGTTTAAAAGGAATGAATACCAGTAGTTTGACCCACAGAGTAAAAAGCTGACCATGCTGCTTGCCTTTCCAAAAGCTATTCATGGAACTCTCACTGGCGTGGGACTGTTGTTAGATGGGTATATATAATTCACAAATTTTCCACCTTTGAAGGCAAAAGCCTTTGTTATTAGGCCACCTACAATAACCAAATTTCATGTAGATTTGAAATGCTGTGGAGGCTGCACTAAAGTTTGGAATTTTTAATTGGTTTTGTTTATCAATTTTTGTGAGTTTGCTTTGTGTCACTGACTGCTTGCCTCCAATTCCCTTTTTTCACGAGCATATTACCCATAACATAAACACTTATTGCCGGCTGATTTAAACTATTCGACATGCTCACAGCTAAAATTTGAACATAGGAATACCCTGCTCCTTGCTTTGGGAATCACTTTGGTTTGCGGAGACAGATGTAGAGAGGGTAGAAAGTGACGGGTGGGGCAGTGGCTGCGCAGAGTGCAGCTTTGAAGCTTTGTATGGAATACATTAAAACAGTGTTTTTGCCATGTAACTGAGACTGAATTACCAGCTTGAGAAGCTGGATCACAAGTGTGCTGTTACAGTTTTCATGATATATTTTCCCAATTCAGCAGTGCATTCCAGATGTATTTTAAAGGAAGAAAGTCAAACCTACATCTTTGAACTGGCTTTCTGTGACGGTGTAGAGGGCGGTCATCTTGCTTTGCTCTGTTACAGTGTTAGCCCTTTGTGACTATTGGTAGCTAAATGTGTATTTCAAACATGTACAGGAATCATCCAAATATCAAATCGACGGGTATTAGCCATATTGTTCTTAGCGATATTTTGCTGATTTTGAGGTTTTGTCAAAAAAGTAGTTCTCTTACTCCTAAGTTTATTATGTATAAGTGTCACATGGTTGCACTTTTCGTGGGCATTTTTACGCAGATTTCAGTTGTGAAGTGTATTGAACAAAACCTTGATTTTACACAACTTTTCAAACTTTTAGTCCTCATTTCCTCGAAGAGGCAAAAATGCACATACAACAACATGGAAAATACCCAACGAATTTACTCTTCTGTCATCATTTTTAACCATCGTGGTTTTCCGCAGTTAAATTCTGAGTTCTAGCACAAACATGCTGCATTTACCAAAGTAAACCTTTGTCACCGTTCAGCTCTTGAGATTCCTGGGCCAAGTATGTTGCAGGACGCATGCACCAAAAAGAATCATCCGGCATCTGAAAAAGTCATGTTATCTTTGTGTACCTGGAAAGCAATGTTACGTGAGAGACACATCTCAGATATTACTGACAGGATCTGTTTTAGCTTTTGTGACTTATATATGCAATAGAACTACATGTAAGTATGTCCATTGTCACAAAGATGATTTCTCTGTATCTTCTTTGGAGAAAGATTATTGCAGTGCTTAAACTTTTATGAATGCAGTTCAGTGTGTAGAAATATATCATTTGGCCTGCATCACAGGGAATGGTTTTTTTAAATTGTATTTATCAATTGAGGTGGTTAGAATTAGAAAGGGTGTAAGTACCATTTGCACTTAGATCCCTTTAATTCTAAAGCCCTCAACTTGAGATGGGGCTTGGACTTACAAATGATCTAAGTGCAGTTGGCACGTAGACCCCTTCTAACTCTCAATTTCTTCAACACACAGTTCGACCAAAGTACGTGGCATGTTGAGTATGCTTGCATGTTTGATGTATATCTATAAATTTTTATCATGATTAATGTCTTTGGACATTTTTTCCCTCCCACAGTGCAGAGCAGGAGTTTTTCTTTCTTTCCTTCTTTCTACATTTCTTAACTCTTCCTAACAACCCTCATCTCCTTTTTTTTTTTTTTTTAATCCTTTTGTGAATCTTTTGGCATGCCAGAAGGGAAATTGTACACTGACAATGAAGAGCTCTTTTCACACTCTATCAATGGATATTTTTTTTGTTAAATAAATTTGCATGTGTGTGTATGTGGAGAGAGAGAGAGAGAGCAGAGAGAAAGGTTATTCATTCAGTAAAGGTGTGTACAAATGAGTGCTGTAAAGTGCTTGATGCATGGTCATTAATCCTCCCGCTGATCGTTTCCTTAGGCTCATTTCACTTGTTAATTTATCCTGTCACCCCAGCTACATAACGAAGTGGTATTGTCCAATTTTTGCAATGAAATGTAGTAACATTTCATCATTCTCATGTAATAGTTCTGACAGGTCAGAAGTTTGAACCCGGGGAAAACCTAAGGCAAAACTTTGATTTGTGATGCTGGTTGTCCAAAGGAAATGGTAAGAAGGGGGGCCTGCTTATTTGAAAGTCCTTTCTATGCATAATGATTGATTCTGATGTAACACGAGGACAAATGCTGCATAAGGATGTGTGTTGGTAGGTTTGTGATCAGGGAAAGGTGGGAGAAAATGACAGACTTTGTTGTTGATTTGGTAATTAGAGAGATATTCTGTTGCTTTGAAGTACTGTACATATTACATGCTGTACTCTGGGAGCTGGAAATCAAATCTCTTGCCAAAGTCATTGAGAAGGTTGCCCATAGAAAACAAAATTAATGGGGGGTTGAGCCTTAAAAGTTAAAAATAATGGAGGAGGGAGAAGAGAATGTCATTATCATTCGTTTTTATACACATCATGTGTAGTTAATACAGTCACAAGTTAAGTGCCTGGCTTAAAAAATAATTTGTTGACCTCTTCTGTTATGGCCTAACTCATAGCTATCAAGCGTCCCGTTTTTTACGGAACAAGTCCATATTTCGGGCTTTGAGTCCGTTTATCCGTTTTTGGTCCAAAAAATTCGTATTTTGACATGATTTGGCCTAAAAAATAATAAAAAAACGGAAAAAAGCCCTTATGCGTCGGAAGTTAGGATAGGGCTAGCCATGCCAAAGTACTCGACATTTAGCATGTTAAAAAGGATTTTTTAACATGAGAGAAAACACTTTATAATGCTTTAATTTGTAAATTTTCTGTCCAGGAGAGCTCATTTTTCACTTCAAAATTGGCTTAAAATTGTTTTCGGAAAGGGGGCATTGCCCCTGTACCCTAACAAGGGGCTTGGCCAGCCCCTGGACTCTGGCCTTGTTCCTTATTTTGATTTTCAAAACTTGGCAGCTATGTAACTCAAAGACCAAAAAGCGCAGACCTCCTGAGAAAAAGTTGAAACATTTTAAACTGCCTGTAAGTGTAGAAAACTCTTTATTATGAGCTTGTATTTAACAATAAAACTGATTGCATGTCATTACAAGTACGTGTATTTATCCAGATGTCATAGAGGTCACATACAATTTACCTTTTATTTTTGTTATTGCATACTAAATTGAACACGATACACGTGTTCAAAATGACCCGACTCACCCTGTCGCCGAGGTTAGCAGCAACACGCAGGCAAACAGCTGACTTGCCACCGGCAGCAGCTAATGACTAAATAAGCTATCCACACGCTAGGCATTATGTGGACGAATTGACTTAACGGGGGAGGGGGGGTGTTAAAATTTATTATTTCTCTTTTACCTCTGGGGACTACTACACTTTTGCCTTAGCTGGCTGCACTTTAGTTGATAATGATCTGTACAGCATATTGATACATGTATGTTGACTTTCTTTTGGAGAACTTGGTTGTGATGCTGAAAGAGGGCAGTTTGTTGTAAGAAATAATATATACATGTATATTGTAGTTTGTACATTTTTTGTAATACTGATGTGCATAATGCTATTTTTATTTGTTTGAAATTTCATCTCAGACTATGGAGGTGAGCAGCTGTTTTAAAAATGAAATCCGAGATAAGACAAATGCCAAAGTAGTATTTTTTATACTTTTACATGGTAATTAGTAATTGAGAATACCAAGAGGTTCCCCCTCCCTATTGAGTACAAAAAACAAAAGAAACCTGTGGATTAATCAGAGAAATTTTATGTGAGACACACCCCTCAAGGTAAAAATATTCATCCTTTTGTACATGTAGCTGGAAGTGTGATGAAGTCCGTAAATTTTTAAGATTGGCTGGGGCTGTTGAGAAACTGTTTACTTATGATTTTGCCCGTAAGAGTTAGTTACATTCAAGGCTGTTAGGTACATTCAGCTATGGACCATAGATGGTTTAGTTACATTCAGTGTGGATGATAGGCCGTTTGGCTACACTCAGTGTGGATCATAGGCTGCTTAGTTACATTCAGTGTGGATCATAGGCTGTTTAGTTACATTCAGTGTAGATCATAGATGGTTTAGTTACATTCAGTTGATTCAGTGTGGATCATAGGCTGTTCAGCTACATTCAGTGTGGATCATAGGTAGGCTGTTTACATTCAGTGTGGATCATAGGCTGTTTAGTTACATTCAGTGTGGATCATAGGCTGTTTAGTTACATTCAGTGTGGATCATAGGCTGTTTAGTTACATTCAGATATAGACCATAGACTGCATAGCCACATTCAGTTAGAGATCATAGACACTCTTTAGGTACATTCAGTGATAGATTGCAGACTCTTCTTTTGCATTCAGTTATAGATCATAGACTGTTTAGTTACACTCAGTTATACATCAAAGACAGATTAGTGACTAGTACAATCAGTTACAGATCATAGACTGGTCATATGTTCAAGCTAAAGCCATGACTCTTTGTTTGCTAATAAACAGAGAGAGAAGGTCTGGAGTGAGGCAGACATCAAAACAACTTCACAGTTTACTTGACCTGTGCAATAAAGCTAGAGTTGAAACAATTTTTACCTGTTGGGCCATATTGAAGTGCAAAGTTCATACTTTTGATAAAACTGTTGGCAAAAAGCATTACTTAGTATTTTTTGTTTCATTTTGCAATATGATTTTGACCTGCATTAGATGTATATATACATGAGATAAAATATATTTTTATTTTTAACACTTTCCTGTCTTCGATGTTCAATATTTTGAAATTGAAGGTGGTACAGTCATGTGCATATACTGTATTTGATATAGACTCTCTGAAGAGCCACAGATTGCTAATTATGCCAGGTTCTTACTATGTACGTTTTAGTCCTTCATTCCTTATTTAATTTCTGCAGATGATATACAGAGATTTACATGATGAAAATTTCCCTATGGCCAAGACGTTTATGTCTGCAATTGTACAGTGTTATTCGTGTTAATTGTTAAATACCGAGATTAAACATTAGGCTACACTGGCCTTGACATGAAACTGCACGCTGTGAAAAGGACCCAATTTTAGAGAGGAGAAAAAAAAAGGGGTTTTACGTGAAATGCAATTTTTTCTTCTAGATACATTTTTAGATATTTGCAAAACATTTGAACTATTGTAATCAATGCACAAAATAAAATTCATCCAAGAAATGCATGGAATATTTTGGCAAAAAAGCGTTGTCATATTCTGCGGTTCTGGGAATGATTACTCCAATGGCCTATGGTCGTATCTTGGTTTTTTTACAGGTACCAATTTTTTTAGGAGAAACAAAAAACTGAAAGACTGTCTTTGTCAGACTTAGAAGTTAATGATTTAATCGCTAAAAAAAGAAAAAATACTTTCTTTAACCCTTACTTTTCAGAAATTCAACCCCCCCCCCCCACACACACACACACCCCGACAAGACAACCTGAGGGCTGATAAATAATATGAGTTACAAGCATACCAAACATCTCAGTTTAAAAAAAAGAAAAAGAAAAAAATCGAGTTACGATAGTTTATCATGCAGCCCTAGTGTAGTTTGGTGACAAGGCCAGCATTTGAAGTCATGACACGGGATCCTATGTCTAGCCTAGCTGGAGGAATAAATGTGATTGATAGTGGGCAAACTGGGATACAACACAGCTCGTTTTACTACTTGTATTTAATTTATATATAATTGATGATTGATGATTATCCTGACATTTGAATGATTATACATGTATTTGTCATGTGCTCCAACTTTCCCTTCTTCACATTATTTTCAGACTTTGTTGGCATGTTATTTCTGCACCGTTTTAATTCGGAGAATAAAGGAAACTCAAACAATTCCCCCGTGTTGTTGCAGTTATTGTGTTGTTTGCAAGTTAAGTGTGCGGCGGCGACGGAATAGACAGTGGGACCAAAGTTGTAGCTTTTGTCATTCAGTTACGCACTCCGATGGGAAAATCTCTCTCTCTGTCTCTGTCTCTGTCTCTGTCCCTCTCTCTCTCTCTCTCTCTCTCTAGATCTGTGTAAGTGTATGTGTTTGTTTGTTTTGGCATGCAAATTCTGATATATGATTCCGATCACAATTAACCAATTTTGTTATTTCAAATGTGGCACAATTATGGGAACATTGAAGCGATCTATTTGAACATCATTTTAATTGAAAGTGGTCCGAGAATTATCTCCTGTAATAAGCCCGTCTGACAACCTACGTTTTTGTCCTGACATTTAATAGTACTGTATACTTGTGCACTGTACATCGAGCGCCGCTTGGTAAAACTTGGCTAACAAAATTTTCAGAGGCTAAAAACTGAATGACTTTTAAAAAAAATCAGACTTAGTACTCGTAGTGAGAAATTTAAAAAAACTACACTGTACATGTATTATATTAACACTAGTTTTCAAGGCTGTTAGGTACAAGTACAAGTACCACATGAATTGTATGTCAGGCCAGAGTTTTCTGCTATTGTATGACAGTACACAATACAGCCTGCTACTGTCACCCCCACTGTCTTGTGGGTCATCTCGGGAGAGAGGAAGACTAGGGGAAGGTAACCCTGAATACAAATACCACACTGCCTTGTGTGTTGCTATGATAGCAAAGGCTATGGGAGTAAACCCAGACAGAAAATCAGGAGTGGAGACCCGAAGGTGGTTGTCAGGGAGAACTGCATCAAATTGGCTTCCAGCATCTCCTGCAGCCGGACTAGTTCCAAATGTATTGACCTGGTCTCTCCCTTGGGTTTAACTAGAATGGCAGAGAGAGGGGTGGTGCCTCTGGGCAAAGCACCATCTCTTAAAAATAGCCCAGGCAAGGCAGCAAAACGAGGAGGCGTTTGCTCGGGCTTGGCAAGCGTCTGTCTCTCCTCTATAAGCCCACCCATTTCCGATTTGGAGAGGACACTCCAGCCATCCGTTACGGATGGGCACAACACGGGAGGTGGCAGTTACCGGTGATAAGCTCAATCCATTTGGCGTACGGATGAGCGCCAGGGGTCCCCTCTGTCGGTGGGAGCGGCTTTTCAGCTGCATTGATCAACTACCGCCCGCCGTAACCTGGGCAGCCCCCAGGCAGTTGGGTGTTGTTCCGCCACGTCAGCCTGCTTCATAAGGTGGTTGGAGCTAGACCAAAAGTCAAAAAGCTGACGTAAAGTGTGCACCTGGCAAAAACAGAAAAATACTAAAACTTGGTACCTGGAACGTCAGAACAATGCGCCCAGGCTTGCAACAGCAAGATCTCACTGATATTGACTCCATCAGGAAATCCCAAATTATTGATCGAGAACTTCAGCTACTAAACATCGACATCGCTGCCCTTCAAGAAACTCGACTTCCCGACTCCGGGTCAGTCAAAGAAGAAAACTACACCTTCTTCTGGCAGGGCCTTAGCAGCGAACAGCCGAGAATCCACGGCGTGGGCTTCGCCGTAAAAAACTCCCTTATCAATTCGATCGCAACTCCAATTGGAGTGTCAGAACGCATCATGACACTCAGACTGAACACCCGGTCTGGTTTTACCAACATTATCTGTGTCTATGCCCCAACACTTACCTCCTCTGACGAAACCAAAGACATTTTCTACGAGGCATTGCAGAGGACTCTCCACAACATCCCTCTCACCGAAGGCCTGCTAATTCTGGGTGACTTTAACGCTCGAGTGGGAGCAGATCACTCCGCATGGCCAAAGTGCATTGGGCACTTCGGCATTGGCAACATCAACGAAAACGGGCAGCGCCTTCTGGAGCTATGCTCCGTAAACTCATTATGTGTTACAAACACGTACTTTGACCTTAAGAGATGCCAAAGAACATCATGGCGCCATCCCAGGTCTGGCCATTGGCATCAATTAGATCTTATTCTCTCAAGGAGGAAGAGTTTGGGCTGTATAAAAATAACTCGTTCCCTCCACAGTGCTGACTGTGACACCGACCATGCACTGGTAGTCAGCAAAATCAAAATTTCGGCCAAGAAAATATACAGATCAAAAGCCCCTTCAATCCCTAAGATCAATGTAACAGCAATCAGAGATGAATCAAATAGAAAGTCATTTGAAAAGTTATTTGCTGAAAGCATGGATAATGTCACCCAATGTGACTCGGTAGATGAAACATGGAACACTCTCAGTTCAAAAATTCATGACTGTGCCATCAAGTCTTTTGGACAGCATAAAGTTTCAAACAACGACTGGGTAGCCCAGAACAGCGAAATTCTCCTACCTCTCATTGAGCAAAAGAAATCTGCTTTCAATGAGTATAACAAAAATTGCAATCAGAGTACAAAAACTTGTTTGAAAAATGCAAAAGCTAAACTTCAGCTGGAGGTAAGACGTTGCGCCAACAAATACTGGACAGACTTGTGTAACAGCATACAAGAGGCAAATGAAAAGGGAGATATGAAAACCGCCTTTAGTCAGATGAAAGTAGCTCTTGGGCCAATCATCACCAAAAGCGCCCCACTTAAGTCTGTAAATGGTGAACCCATCACAGATAAAAATGAACAACTGAACAGGTGGGTAGAGCATTACTCTCTGTTGTATTCAACTGAGAAAAATATTCCACCAGATTTTGAGGAACACCTCCAAAAACTGCCAATAATGGCCGAACTTGACGCTGAACCTTCCTTAGTCGAGCTTTCCAATGCAATCGACCACCTGTCTGCTGGAAAAGCCACAGGAAGTGACAACATTCCTGCAGAGGTATTAAAAGACCTAAAAGGCCCACTATTACCACACCTGTATAATCTGTTACTGCAGTGTTGGAAAGAAGGCGTGATACCACATGATATGAGAGACGCCAAAATTGTCACACTTTACAAGAACAAAGGAGACAAAGGCGACTGCAACAACTATCGAGGCATATCCCTCCTCAGCATTACTGGAAAGGCTTTTGCTCGCGTCATCCACTGCCGCCTTCAACAACTGGCGGAAAAAGTCTTACCAGAAACACAATGTGGCTTTCGAAGCAAACGATCAACTATTGACATGATATTTGCACTTCGGCAAATCCAAGAAAAATGTAAAGAACAAAACAGGCCGCTTATAACATGCTTTGTGGACCTAACAAAGGCTTTCGACACCGTAAGCCGATCTGGCCTGTATGCAGTCCTTAAATCCATAGGCTGTCCACCAACATTGCTAAAACTTATTGCATCCTTCCACACTGACATGAGGGCATGTGTCAACTTTGAGGGCTGCACATCCAATTCATTTGCTGTAAACAGCGGTGTGAAGCAGGGATGTGTTCTTGCTCCTACCTTATTTGGTATATATTTTGCAGCCCTACTCAAGAATGCCTTTGGTCAATGTTCAGGTGGAGTACTTATTAACACCAGAGTGGACGGCTCCATTTTTAATGTTGCCAGACTAAAAGCAAAATCTCGTACAGAGCATATTATGTTACAAGAGCTCCTCTTCGCAGATGATGCTGCAATCGTGGCCCACGATGAAACCACGCTCCAGGCTCTCATCAATAGCCTTGCCAAAGCCTGTGACAAATTCATGCTAAAGATCAGTGTCTCAAAAACTGTAGTTTTGACACAAGGCTTGAGAAATCCCAACCCAATCATGCTGAATGGCTCTCCTCTGGAGCAAGTGGGAAAATTCTGCTACCTAGGCTCAACCATCAGTGGTAGCACAGACATAACAACTGAAATAAATGCCAGAATAGGAAAGGCGGCCACAGCTTTTGGCAAACTCTCAAAAAGGGTGTGGAACAATAGCAAGCTGACCATCAAAACAAAGGTACTCGTGTACCAAACTTGCGTCCTAAGCACCCTGCTGTATGGCTCAGAGACATGGACCACCTACTCCAAACATGAAAGATCCCTCAACTCCTTCCACCTGCGCTGCCTACGCAAAATTCTCAAGATCAAGTGGCAAGACAGGATCTCAAATATCGAAGTTCTGAGCCGAGCCAACATTCCATCAACTCAGGCTCTCCTAGGCAAAAAAAGACTGCGGTGGCTTGGACATCTCCACCGTATGGAAAATGATCGCATCCCCAGACAAATTCTCTACGGGGAACTTGCTACTGGCAACCGACCCAGAGGTAGGCCACATCTGCGATTCAAAGACACTTGCAAGGTCACGATGAAAGCATTCAACATCGACCCCAATGAATGGGAGAACCTTGCAAATGATCGAAGCAGATGGAGACAAAAATTGCGCAGTGGCACGCTCGCAATAGACTTCAAGGCGAAAGAAACATACCTGACAAAACGACAGAGGCGGAATGAAAACACTCGCCAAAGTGAACCCAAAAGACTGACCTGCAATCACTGCCATCGCACTCTCGGGTCAAACATTGGTAGAATAAGCCACGAGAGAAGCTGTCAGTCAAAGTGAAAGTGAATATTCTAGCTGCTAAGACCGTCTGTAAAGACGCTAAAGGCCATATATAACATATATAGTTTTCAGAATATACCCCCGAACTTCCAACATCAACACAGCCTGCGGGTTGTCAAGGGCTAGAAAAGAAATATTATTTAACACTCAGTTTTCAGAATATACCCCCCAACTTCTAACATCAACACAGCCTGGGGGTTGTCAAGGGCTAGAAAAGAAATATTATTGAACTTAGTTTCCAGAATTTAACCCCCAACTTCTAACATCAGCACAGCCTGGGGGTTGTCAAGGGCTCCATGCATGCCAAATATCTCAATTATTATTATTTATTTTTTTTAATGTTGAGTTACGCTGGATTATTACGCGGTCGCCGATTTGGTCGCTGTAGAAGATCAAGCGATCAGGGCCTTCCTAAGATTTTTAACTGCAAGCCAAAGAAACTAGGAGACACAGCATTTACACACTCCGTCCCACATATCTGGAACTAGCTGCATTAAATCATCGCGAGAAGTATCTACCAAGTTAAAATTCAAAACTGGTCTAAAAACCCACCTTTTTGAAAAACACTTACAGTTATGAAGTCCTGACATTCCCAATGCATTTATTTTCTCAATTCACTTTATTTTTGCTGTTTTATTGTTTAATTTCTGCCTTATACTATGTTATGTGTGTGTGTGTGTGTGTGTGTGTTTATGTATGCAGTGTCTAGCATAAGAGTGTAGGCAATAGATTGTGTTTGAGATACCAGTAGATAGAGAGATACAGATAAGTGTGTTTGCAATAGATTGTGTTTGAGATAGATAGAGAGATACAGATAAGAGTGTATGCAATAGACTGTATTTGAGATAGATAGAGAGATACAGAGAGAGAGAGAGAGTGAATTGCAGATGGAGAGAACAAGACTTTCTGTAAAGCGCCTAGAGCAAAGTTTGGATTGGGCGCTGTGTAAGTGATCTTCGTGATTGTTATTATTAGAAAGAAAGCGGCCCATCCCACGTCGGTCATATTTTCAGTACGGGTAAATCAGGGTATAATTTTATTATTGTTATTACTGTTATTCCTTTTTGGAGCCCGATTCACCACAGCTTCACGGAATTGTATGTGGGGAGGTGCTAGCGGCATTCGTTGACAGAATTTTATTCGGAAACTGCAAAATAAGCAGTGTGGGCTGGCCCTTCGTCAAAATCCATTTGACACTGGGCAATAATTGTACCCACTCAAGAATACACAAAGCAGAAATACACACAAATGACATACTTGTAACGTGCACGTTTATTCGTTGACTGTCTGAAGTGTTATTGACATGACCAAGACTACCATAACTTAAAACATCTGAATAGCAATAACACACAACCCGATGGCTTCCTGACTCTGTGGGCAGGGATTAATTGAAGAATGTAGTTGTGCGCCGTACTTAAGTCCACCTGGACTCCAAAATAAGTTGTGCAGAAAGATCAGAGACGATACTGTCTTATGTGCAAAGCTGCAGTACATTTACCCAGGACTGTCATTAGAATGAGGCATCTTGAGAGTGCTGAAGCTTTCTAACTCATATCGTGGACGATGAACTATATAAGATAAGATAAGATAAATTTTATTCGTCCTTGTACAAGGAAATTTGTTTTGATCATTGAATACATAACAATACAGTTACAGAAGCAGAAAGTATGATACATAGCGCGCACACACACATATATACACACACACTGATAAATTAACTAAATTAACAAAATTAACAGTGCACACAATATGCTTCCCTAACTAAAACACATTGACCTGACACGCAGGACATAATTCAACTGTGCACAGATTACGATCAAGATGACGACATTATTGTAACATCCTAGTTGATGATGGAATAAACGATTTAAAGTAGCGCTCAGTTTTAGTTTTCTTTGACAACAGCCTTAAACTTCTTACAGATCTTATATATTCCTTGTTCAGGGGATGTTGGGGGTCATTTATAATAATATTAGCTTTTTTAATACAAGCACCAGTGTACAGCTCATCAAAATATGGCAGATCACAGATACAAATTTTGGATGCTTTTTAAATTAAATTATTGATCTTATTTTTATCTTTTTGTAAGATGTTTCCTCCCCAACAGACAACTCCATACATCAAAACGCTCTGAATAGCCATGGTGTAAAATATTTTCAGAATGCTTTTGCTAACTTTTAAAAAGCGGAGCTTTCTGAGGAAATACATGCGCTGGTTGGCTTAGTATCTCAGTGCTGGCTTTTTGTTTACTTAGATACGAAATAGAGCTAAGGCTTTCAATTCTTTTATAGTCCATTGTGTTAAATTCTGGCAATAACTTTTGCCAATTCCTGTCGTAGAATGACCACTGGAAGTCGCTTAATTTTACGCAGTAAGTATTTGGGCCATGTGACCAAATAAGGTTTTATTTGCTGTGAAGTCTTGGAAAAGTTAGGGTTAGGTTCAGGTGTCACAAATCCCAGACTGGGAGATGTAATAAGTTATGACAGGACAACAATCACGAACAAACAAGTTTAACACTTAACAGAACAATCCATCAGACTCACACATTTATTAAACATAATTATACAGATAATAGCGCAATTACATACATTATATTATTGGGATTAACTGCCGTACAACGGCCTTATTCTCACACACACTCTCCCTCGGATCCACAACCCGGTAGTTACTCCTAAAGGCACTTCGGCCTCAGCCTCTCCCCTCAGGGTCTTAATAGCACATTAATAATTCACTGGCACCGCAGTCTCTCAATATCACCTTCCTATTGTCATACACCTTAGCACTCCCCTAGCACCTCAGCAGGGCAATAACACATTATCATTTCAATAGCCCCTCAACATGGCAATAGTACATTATTAGTTCCTAGCCCATCAACATGGCAATAGTACATTATCACATTCACGCTCATATCTACGTCCCTGTCCGTGGCCTGACTGCCACGACTTTATGTGCCTCTACTGTCCTGCACTGACAGCCTCACTTCTGGCCTATGTGTGGCCTCCGGCCCTATGCTGGCCTATCACCGTAGGCGGCGCTCTTTGGCCCGACCTCGGCACCAGTCATCACTGGGAAAACTCTCTCACTGGTCTCTCGACTGCTCCCCTTATGTCCGCCCGCTGGGCTCTTACTAGCGTCCGTTCAGTAGGACCTTCTAACTTGCAGTGATAGTAATACAGCGCTTTCGCCTCATTCAGACCCCCACCACTCATAACATGCACGCTTTCCTTACTTGTCTTCGTGCGTTAATTTTACTCTCTTCCTTTCACGTCTTTCCCTACCTGTCTGCCGTGAGCCCTTCTTACTCTACACCCGCTCTGTAGCAATCCCCTTAATTGCACTCACTCCACTCGTGACATCAGGTAAGTGGCCACTACAACCATTTTTTTGGTGACATGGTCACACAGTACATGTCACTTTTTGAGGAAACAGACCAGACATTGGTAAGAACCATCCTCTCGAAAGTATTTTGGCTACATGGTCCAAATTAAATACATTCTATAATAAATGTTCATGCGTTGAACAGCTCTCTGGTGTTCAATGATGGGAATAATCCCCAAAGCGAACATTTTCACCAAAAAAGAAGTTGTGAAACTATTGCAAGTAGATCTACAATCCTGGTATTAAAAACACTTGCTAATTTCAAACAATCACCGATGACATCGTACCAACGTATCGTAACTATACGTTGTAAATGTAACGCACTAAATCAAGTCAGTTTTGGCTCAGACCAGCTTCGTTTGGACCAACCAGCGACACAGAATTGTTTTAGTCTCACTAATACGCGAGGTCCCGATGAACTTCATAGTCCACAAAACCGAGGCAAAATACAGACTTGACTCAGTGAGCTGGGAGTGTTTGGTATTTGAAATGGAGATGAGTCTGTATCAATTTGTTTGTCCTTGTAATTGATGTCCTTTCCTCTGTTGGCGTTTGAGAAGTCTCATGAATGATTTGGATGATTTGAAAGTGGCCATGGTTGGCACTAGACTCGTGTTTCTGGCTTGTCGAATGTGAGCCTTCATTTTGGCGGCCAGTTTCATTGCTTTCAGGAGATCTTCGTGGGATTTCTTCTCCACATACTTGTCAAAGGCTTTCTCTAATAGTTTTTTGTCCATGGTGAAGGTGGTGTATTTGTTGGCCACTAGCGGACCTCTTCTGTCAGTGTCACGACTTCGCGTGGTCAGGAAAGTGTCATCGTAAATTCCGCTGCTGCAGGCGGTAGGAGGTCGTGAGTTGAAATCTTCCAATTCTTTCAGAAAATCCCGGACTTTCTCTTCAACTGTTTTCTCCTTCACTTCCACGACAATGTTAGTTTGGATGTCAGATTCGTCATCGTTGCTAAGAAATTCCAAGAACTTGACATTTGAGGCTTTTCGTGGAATGTTCCTGGAATTGTCTTCCACAGGTGGGGGTTTGGGACTTTTTTCACGTACTTTACTGCTGGGAGATTTTGATCTCGATTTAGGTGTCCCTCGTCTTCCGCCTGGGATTGCGGGCGGTTTGCGGGCGGATTTCCTATCCCCTTCTGTCGTGAAAAGGTTGACGGAGGAACTGAAACTTCCTCGCTTTGATCTGGCATCCTTAGAGGAACCATCATTGTCTGATAGAAGTTGTTGAGGGGGTCCACCATTAGCTGTTTCCAGGAAAATCCTGGGTCTCAAAAAGTTGGTGGGGCCAAAGAGAGGTGTGTGTCTGAGGGTCAGCTTAGGTAATCCTGGTGTTGGTACAGGCAGGGCAGAATCTCCCGAGGAGGAATCGTCTCTGTGTTGAATGGCACGGCCGCGGCTGTCTGTTGGAGCTGAAGTTGATCTTTCTTTACCCGTAGCTGTGGCAGGTGGTAGTGTGTCCTTGGCATCGTCCAGTGCAGATTTGGACCGGGCTTCCATCAACTCCTTTTTGCGTTTGAGCAGTTTTTGTTTGCGTCTCTCTATCATGCGTTTTTCCACCACAAAGTCTTTCACACAAGCTTCTCGCTGTCGGTCATACAGAGCCTTTTCCTGGTCAAATTTGGTATCCAGCGTTTTGTGTTTGTTTAGGAGTAGCGTTGATCTCAATGGAGCCAACATTACTTCGATGTTGAGCGTGTGGTCTTGCCACGACAAATTTTTCGTCTTCAGCATTAACAGAGACATTTTGGAATGTGCTGTGACAGCTCCCAGCTGAAAAACAAGGCTCTGTGCTGTGTGTCACTAGGAAGATTGTTCAGAGATGGTACCGCAGGGAAGCGGTCTTCAAGGGGGCAAAGTTTCTCGACGAATGGGCGAGATCTGAAATAGAATCAGTTTCGTAAGTCACTCATGTAATAGTGAGCGTATGAACTGCCAATGCTAATGTTTACATGCATGTATTTATATTACTTTAGTGATGAAATATGCAGGATCCTTTTGCGCCAATGTACCCAAAAACTTTCTGTTACTAGAAATAAGTCCTGTGATTTTCTATAAAGGCAAAGCATGCTCAATAAGAACTTTGGAAAACACGCCTACATAGATGCATGTATTGAAGTACTGTCATTCTTTTAAATTCTTATAATGCTATGACTCTGAACTCTTGATAACTTGAGGGACAGTAGAATGCTTCCATTACTGTCCATTCTTGACAACTCAGATACAGTGTAATTATCTCAAAGAAATACAAGTAGTTTATAAGGCAAAGCATTCATGATCCTCCCCTCGTGTAGTCTTGCTTAAACTTTTCGTTCCTTTTCTTAATGACTCATAAAGTTTTTAACTGTCTCCTATATTTGGTTTATTATTTTTCCACATTCTCCAAGAAGATATAGGGTGGGGACTGGGCGAGGAGGGCATTATATTGTGGAGTTAAAACGTGTCTTCAAAGCATATCTATCTATCTATCTATCTATCTATCTATCTATCTATCTATCTATCTATCTATCTATCTATCTATCTATCTATCTATCTATCTATCTATCTATCTATCTATCTATCTATCTATCTATTTACCTATCTATCTATTTATCTATCTATCTATCTATCTATCTATCTATCTATCTATCTATCTATCTATCTATCTATCTATCTATCTATCTATCTATCTATCTATCTATCTATCTATCTATCTGCATGTCTGCCAGCCTGCCTGCCTGCTTGCCCGTCTATCGTCTGTCTGTCTGTCTGTCTGTCTGTCTGTCTATCAGTTTATCAGTCTATGTATATCTAGGCAGGAATACGTTCTGGCACAAAATCATTTCTTATATCAAACGAGCCACGATATCTAGTGCAAGTGAAGAAACCGGGAAAACGACTACCGTCAATCTTCTGATAATTCCAATAAAGAAATAATTAACTTATACAGTAAGGTTGGAATATACCAATGTAGGCCTAGTTCTAGAAAACTTTCAGATTCATTTTCAAAACAAAGAACATCAATTAAGTAAAGAAGCCCCACTAAGCAATAACGAGAGCCATCTATATCTATATCATACTAGATTCGTGAGGACTGATTCCCATTGCATTAATTCTATAGTCGTTGTATTCCTAGAGCTTAAATGGTAATCATTTACCGGGTTTATATCGGTACATTAGGAACCTATACGTATGATACATTTACAATACAAAATAATTTCAACGTATTAGCATTTCTAATCGAAAAGTAATTATTGTAAGAACAACAGGATAAATTTGCTTTAAATCACGTTTTTTTCCCTCTGACTAAACACTTGGCTGTAGAGCTAATATATAAATAATATTATACTTACAATGCCTAATTGAAAACGTTCATCTTTGAACAAATAGTTACATAGATCCCTTTTCAAACCACAGGTAGGCTACAGTCAATGGCTGACTTTTCTTTCATGCGCTACATTACCATAACTAAGGAGCCACATTGTTTTAATTAGTCGGCGACTAGTAACTATGGTGTGGTCGCTGCTTGCCGGATCTCTAGTCACCGGTGCACTGATCAGCCAATCATGTCCTCGCAAACCAGGCTTTGTCAGTTTTGTGACGTATCTGGTCAAATCGGTAAATTAGTCGGACTGGTCATATGAAGTCGTATTGAAAGCACTTAGGTACATGCATTTTATGCATGAAAGACTTTAATATTGTATCAAGAGATACTGAGTAATCTTGATCAATCAAAACCTTAGTTTCGACTGAAATCACTCTTGGTCAAAAGTGTCGTTTCTTTCCGATCAGTCCATGCGACTTAATTACAGAGTTAAAACATTGGGTCATACACGTGCAACATAGTTAGGTGGAAGTACGATGATCCTAAGAAATAAAATCATAATTGCAACGGCAACTACAACAACAAAAGGTGATTATTTGGCCAATTGATCACATTGGATTTTGTTAGCAAGATGAATTTTTGGTAAGTACCAAGCTCTGAGTTAGGTTTTTGTTAACAGGCCAGTGTAAAAGGACCGACTCTTAAGTGGCGACAATAACGTAGTGGGAATATTTTGGGAAATTGTAGACACAAAACCCAGTGAGTCGACCTACGTTTGGTCCATAGGCCTAAAAAAACCTGTCCATTAAAAGCGATTTCTTTAATGACATTACTGAGCCGCTGCATTCTGCTCGTCAAATGATTGAGCAGGGAACGTGAATTTAACCACAAAATATGGTGACTTTAGATTGCTTCCCATTGTTGTGTTATACAAACTAATAAAATTAGGTATCAATCCATTCTAGAACTACATGTATATGAATTTTATTGGAATTCTTAAAAGCCCAGGCCAAACAATGGATTAATTTGATATCTCCAGTTTTGAAACAATTTTTTACGTCCACTTCTACTGGCCAATTACATTCTGACTAAACCCATCACCCCAACAAAACCCACTTTAAAAAAAAACAACAGAAAAAAAACTCTATCTTTGCAGCTAAATTTGCTATGCAGAGGCCTTAGCCCCAACAACCTTTCACGGCTCCTGTAAAAAGGAAGAGGCATATGCCACGAGAAAGAAGAAGTCAAGCAAGCAAAAGAACAAAGAAACAACCTGAAAAAAAAGGTGTAAATGCCCAAGGCAGAGAGCCCCAGTAAACAAAGACCTCAGCCCCCTTAAACACAATACTCCAAGTTCAAATAAAAGAGACATTCCGACGACAAAAGATGTTTAGGTACATACATTTTTTTTGTTTTTTTGATCGTGCCAAAGACACACACAAGAAAAGCCCCACCCAACAACAATGGAACGGCCCAGATATTGATCTGCCGGTGTGTTTCCCTGATCGTCACTGCTAATTAAGGTTTGTATCATTTATGAGTGCTGAATCCAGAAGGGAAGATTTCTTATCAGGCTGATGACTGCAACTGTAAGATGTCCGCGTTCCGGCTCATCTTTCCCCAACATCTTTTTCCGATCTAGCTAGTCCTAACCCACAATACAAGTAATAGCACAGCACGAGTAGTGAAGAATGGGGAAATGAGAATGTGGAAGTGTAACTTATGTAGGTATTTGTTGGTACTACACAGCGAAGAAAATTGAGATGGTCCAACTAATTTTAGCAGGGACGTTTCATGCGGCACACAAAAAATCAGTGGCGGATCTGCTATGGAACTAATGAAGTTTAAGCTTCATGGCCCCTAATCCCGGAGGGGGGGGGGAGGGGCTCTAAAGAACCTTTTTTTAATGAATGAATTTTGGATGTTGCCCTATTCTTGCTGGTTGGGAAGGGTCCACAAAACAGTTCAAGCTTCAGGGTCCCAAAACTGTAGGTCCGCCGCTGTACAGAAAAATAACTTTTATGGCCGGGTTTGCAAAATCATTCTTTACGACTACGGGCTATTTCATTTCTTTGTTTTTTCCCTTTTTCTTCCAAAGTAGTTTCTTTCTTTCTTTCCTTCTTTCTTTCCATACATATTCATGTACTTATTATTTTGGCTTGTGTATTTCGGGCAGAGGTAATACCGTTCTATTTAGAGTGGCGTCGCATAAAGTGAGCCTTATCTGCTACAGTTTGGAAACTGCCGACCCAAAAATCCAGGGCGTATGCAGCAGAGAGCACGGGGATGCCACCTTGAGGGGAGATTCAAGCTGGCGGTAATGAAACGTTAATGAAGTTTTGTTGATACAATTATTTTTTTTTCTTCATTCGTGCCCACGATGTATCACTCGATCAGGAACAATATTTCTTTGATCTTACAGTAATGATTATTTTCTTGCCTCACTCAAATCAGTGATACTAGATACAATCAGATGTAACAGTTGATGTGTATTGCGTGCACGTGTTTCCTCCATGACACATACTGGCAAATGTTTAACATAAACAATGGCATACTGTAAATGCCCAAATGAGAAAAATTAATACTGGATTTGGTTCACTGTTGAGCTGACATTGAAGGTCTTGATCGAAGTAACTTGTTTTGTAACTATAACTTCAGTCCTAGTAAGAAAACGGGCTAGTATTTGTTTGTTTTTAGTTTTGACAGCACTATAATAAAATTAATATGAGTGTTAACTATCATTATATCAAGCACTCTTTTCAGGGAATCGCCTACTTAGTTCTTGATTATTCTATCTCCATTTTCTGAAAAACTGGAAATCTTTTAATATGTAGGGAGGTTATAACAAATGCGCACTCTAACAGTTGTTTAAAATGCCGTGTGGCATTTATCAAGCTGTTCCACAGTCCCGATTTATTTTGCTATCATATTATTACTTCAACGTCGAATTTCTCAGTTGTGCAAAAAGTGGAGTTGGAACAAACAGGGACTAAGGTCACGGAATGGTATTGTTTCCTTCATGACACAATTGTGTCAATTGTCGTGTCACCTCACGGAATGTGTCATCGGCTCCGCTCAAGATCAGCGCTGGCTGTGTACAGGCTCTATGTAGAGGCGTGAAGAAGACAATGTCAGGTCTTATCTAATTCTGTAGTCTTTGGCCCAATCAAGGAAGGAAGACACCTTACCTGACAGTTTTCAGGTGTTTTTTAAATATTTTTTTTATGACCATTGAAATGTTTGTTATTGTTCGTCTGTTCATCACAGTAAGTATTTGATGGTGGCAATCTGATTAATTGTTTCAAAGCACCCCTTGGATTTGCTCATATTTGCTTATTGTTCAGATAAAAGATATTCTCGTGTTCTGATGGGGAAGAAATGAGAATTTTGAAAGTACTTTACAAACCGATGATAAAGTTACACGATATTAGTTAGCAATTTGATCAATTGTTTCAAAGTACACGCTATGAAAATATTTTAATAACGTGGCATGTATTTGGTTATTTTTCAATAAAGAGTTTTTTTTGTTTTTTTTGTGTTCTTGTCGTCATTGAAAGAAGAATACTGAAGTCCGAGTGAAGATCTGTAGGGAGGTGAAGGCGGACAGGAGAAAAATGTTGAGAAACAAAGACAATGAAGATGTAATCCACTGCCGTTGACGGCGAACTTGACACGGCCAACAGATTCCTATCCTGATCAGCCTTTCAATACCTGAGCTTCACGTCCCCCCCCCCCCCCCGGGTATAATGCACTCCCATAACTTGTATCCCCCCCCCCCCCCCTTCACCCCAATTCCTACCCCTTAGACCACCCTGGTACCAATAGTTCAAGTAGTGTTATTAACATATTACAACAGTTACATATTAGGAGTCGAAAATCAAAACATTGTCAGTGCAGAGTTCATACTTTTTTTTTTTTTTGAGAAAGAAATTATTACTATTAAATCGTATCTTTTTCCTTTTGTTGTGGTTACTAAATGTAACTTCTTCGACCAATGTGGTTTTCGTTTGCTTCTTAATGCTGAGGAGATATCGCCTTTCATCAGTCTGATTTGAATTGGAATATGGCATTTGGTACCGACTTTCTACAGGGTTACAAATAACTCGTCACCGTCCCCATAGATTGTTGTAACTCAAAAATTCGAAAACTTGATTTTTATTTACATTCAACTACATAGGTTCTGGTTCTAGACTCCAAAGCAGAAAAATAATCGAATAACAAAATTTAAAAAAGCCATCGTCACAAAACCAGTTGTGCTAAACTAAAAGAGGTTTTTGCTTCTCCTGAAAAGTAGCCAAAACCAGTTACTACAGTTTTACGGAACGATGGCGAACTAATTAGATCAAATCACTACCGAATAGTCCACGTTCCGATTTCCAACCCCTGAACTCTCAGTGACCGCTTCATCATGTCTACAATGTTTTTTGCCAAGCCACAAAACCCACCTTGCAGTTAGGTATTCAATTTCATACAATTTTCTTCCCACCTCCAGACCCCTGTCCTTTCCTTACCCCCCCCTCCCCAAAACACGCCCACAGCATTGTTACTCGGTACCATTTCCCACAGAGAACATACACATTGTAGCTGTATATATAGTTCATGTGTAACTACAAAGTCCCGCTGATACCCTCTCCTGTTCAATCTCTTACTTGACCCTATCCGTCCGTCCGATCTTTAAGCCAGCTTCACCTCTGAGAGAGAGAGAGATAGAGAGAGAGAGAGAGAGAGAGAGAGAGAGTGAGAGAGAGAGAGAGAGAGAGAGAGAGAGAGAGAGAGAGAGAGAGAGAGAGAAACAGACAGACAGGGAGACAAATTGACCAGACAGAGACATAGAGAAAGGAAGACAGAGAGTGAGAGATAGAGAGAGAAAGAGAGAGAAAGACAGAGACAGAGGAAGTGTGTGAGAGACAGAAACAGAAAGAATGAGAGAGAAAGACAGAGAAAGAGGGAGAGAGAGAGAGAGAGAGGGGGGGGAGATGGAGGGAGAGAATAGGGGACAAACACTGCAGTAACAGGCAAACAGACAGACAGACTGAGAAGAGACACAGAAAAAAGGAATATGCAGACAGAAATTAGAGACACAGAGAAAGGAAGAAAAAAGATAATGAGAGACAATAACCATTGTTTACCTCAGCTAAATTTTCTAGTACATTAAACTGGAACATCTCTTTGATCCTAGAACACGCTCTAATCTCCAGCAAGATATTGACAAAAATGACCAAGTATTTCATCCACACATTGGAGGTCTAGTGAGTTATTACAATTTAAAATGTCACGCTCATTACTTATTCATCAGCAGCTGTGGCTTGATATCTGATACATTAGATAGCACGGCTGAGACACTGGGTGCCAACGGTTTCATGTAAAAAAAAAAGTCTTCAATTGATCCACCGTTTGAGAAAAGTCGGCTAAGATTAAGAAATCCGTTCTTTTTAAATCCCAAAGATAGCTCTACGAGTCTGTATTTAGACTTCTAGGCCCCACGTATCACTGAGCAAATTTTTTTTGCTCGACTGCAGTTTCCACAAGAACTCAAGGCGAGACAAGTCTTTTTTTTTTTTTTTTTAGTAATTTCTACATTCTACACTAAATCAACCAAATAATTACGAAAACCCTTTAGTAATGCCACTAAGAACAAATTCTCACAAATTCAGAATGTTCCCACAAGCAAAGGGTTAAGGTGAAAAAAATGACAGAGAACAGTCATGATCATGGAGCTATTAATAACACTGGAGTCCGTACCAGCTGATTTCATGCGTGCGCATTAGAAGACAATAGTCGCCATCTTGTTTAGGGCGAGCACGGACTGCGCCTCAGTGTTTACACATCCGTTGCACAACAGCTAACGAAAGCAGAGAGAGGGATTTTCAACTTTGTTTCAACTGCTAGTAGACTACCGGTATACAAATCATGGTTCAGAACTGCTGTGTTGTGAACTGCAACAACAGATGCACCAAGGAAACTCCAGTTTCATTTCACAGGTAAGAAGAATGTTGATTTTTAATGATTAATTTTTAATCGGGACGCGCTCGGTAACCACGAGGAAGGGTAGGCTCGATTTAGAACTCGAGACTAGCATAAAAGAATGGTGACATGTATAATGAAATGATATAGCCTACACCTTGGGCTTGACTTTGACTATGATACAGAACTAGACTACACATGTAGTCGATCTGTAGAGGCAGAAGGATCTTTATTAAAAAAAAAAAACAGAGATCTAGATCTTATCAATATCATATCTGTGGTCAATGCACTAGGTGCGGTCACGAGGCAGTAAATGAAATGGTAAATGTCCAGAAGAAGTAAACAATGGGGAGGACTTCCGAATGCGTTCCTTAGCTCGACAAGTGCATAGGCATTGTCAGATTGATATGTAACGTCGTGAGGGTCTAGTCAGATTGACATATCAGGGGAAGCCGCCGGGGTAGCTATGTATTGTTTTCACTCGGGCTATGGAACACATTCGGAAGTCCTTCCAAATTCTCTCTCAGTTAATCTGTGCTAGTCAGAACACTTTTCATGTCTAAGCATCAACTGCATGTCTGTGCGGTCACCTGTTGGTGGTGCAGTCACAAGCTGCTGGTCGTGCAGTCACCTGCATGTAAGTGCCATCAGTGCATGCTCTCTGTGCGACCAATATCAAAATAGATATCTGATAAACAACTTACAACCTTCCCATTCTCCTTTTTTCTAATTCTATGTCTTCCCACTCTTTCTCATCCTCATGCTGGTATTTTGCCTTATTTTTGTGGGCTGCTCTTCATCACCACACCACACACACACTTTTTCTTTCTACCTTCCCTTTCAGACACAGGTAGCTGCAGGGCTAACTCTATTTTTAGTTTTAATTGTTCTGACATATTTTTGATTTCTCATGTGTTTGGGGGAAAAGCAGATTTAAGTGCTATATTTGTTTATCAGATGCCACTATTTGTTTTCAAATCAGTTATTTTGATTTTTTTAAAAACTTTGTTGCTTTTTTTTTTTAACCTCCAGATTCCCTTGGAAGGACCCTGAACGTATGAAACTGTGGGTCAGTCGCATCAGCAGACAGACACCCGATGGGAGACCCTGGGTACCCACCCAATTTGACAAGGTGTGCAGTGCACATTTTCTGCCATCCGACTTTAATTTTGGCTTGGATCATAAGACACTCTCAAGCTCAGCTGTGCCCTCTGTGTTTCCCCACTACCCTGCCCTAAAGCAGTGTCAGCCTGTCAGAAAGCGGCCATCTCCTAAGAAAAGAGGGCCACCTTCTAGCTCCACCATGTCGAGTTGTGAAAGCGTCCCTACAAAGGTTTCTTTTTTGGATCACAACTACTGTTGCCCTTCCGTGGAAGCAGATTTGGAGAGAACAAAGAAGAAACTGGCCAACGTTGAGTCAAAACTACGCGACAAAACACAAGATCTGAAGAACGTCAATGCAAAACTGAAACGCAGGGAATCTCGCATCTCCAACTTACTGGAGGATATTTCAAAGCAAAGGTTGTTGCATGACGAAGAAGTCAGTCTCCTGAAGGACAATTTCAGTGAGGAAACATTTACACTTATTGAGAATGAGCTGCAGGCTCAGGGCAACTCCAAGCAAGGACATCGATATTCAGATGACCTGAAGGCTTTTGCGGTAACACTGCACTTCTACAGTGCTGCTGCCTATGAGTATGTCAGGAAGTATCTACATCTTCCTCACCCAGATTCCATCAGAAGATGGGCTTCATCAAACAGTGTTCAGCCTGGTTTTCTCGCCAGTGTAGTGGAGTACCTAAAAAGCAAGTGTCTGCTGGAGCAGGATATGAAAGATGTCGCCATCATGTTCGATTCAATGAGCATCAGAAAAGAAATGGTGTATGACAAGAAGTTGCAGACATATGCTGGCTTCATTAACTATGGGTATATTCAAACTGCTGCTGCTGACACTCTTGCTACAGAGGCCCTTGTATTGCTGGTCGTTGGTCTCAAAAAGAGCTTTAAGCAACCCATCGGCTATTTTCTCATCGACAAGATTTCTGCCAGCCAACAAGCCCAGATCATAAGACATGGTGTGTCATTGATGACAGATGCTGGGTTCAATGTCCATGCTGTCGTCTGTGATGGGGCCTATGCCAACCAGTCCACTGCCCAACAACTAGGTTGCAGAATGACTGAACCCAATATGGTGACATCATTTCAACATCCAAGTGACCCGTTAAGGAAAGTTCATTTTGTGCTTGACGCTGCCCACCTCCTCAAAAACATTCGAAATTGCCTTGCGGACCTAAGGGTTTTGAAATGTGGCCAGCAGGAGATCAGGTGGCAATACATTGTGGAGTTACACAAACTGCAGTCCAGCAACACCCTGTATCTTGCCAACAAGTTGAGAGGCAGGCATATTGACTTCGCCAAAAACAAAATGAAAGTGAGCTTAGCTTCACAGACCTTGAGCTCATCTGTGGCCAGTGCCATAGATTACCTCAGAGATGTGGTTAAACTGCCACAGTTTTCTGGCAGTGAAGCCACCTGTCAGTTCATCAGGTGGTTCGACTCCATTTTTGACTTGGCCAACTCCAGCGGTTGTCTCGCAAATGGCCTAAAGAGCCCTCTAAATAGAAGTAACTTTGCTGCAAAGTCAAGAATGGTGCAGGATGGATGTGCCTACATCCGAGGCCTAACTGACGTACAAGGTAAATCACTTCTCAGTGGTAAAAGGAAAACTGGATTCCTAGGCTTCATAGTGACCATGACATCCATCATCACCATCGCAGAGAAACTTCTCTTCTCCTCGGGTTACAAGTTTTTTCTGACTTACAGGTTGTCCCAGGATCACCTGGAAACTTTGTTCAGTAAAATCAGAAGAAGAGGAGGTTGCAACAACAATCCCAATGCTCTGCAGTTTCAGTGGGCCCTCAGGGCTCTTTTACTGAGGAACGGGGTAGCAGCCTCTCAGCGAGCTAATTGCAGCACATTGCCAGAAGTGAACAACACTTTGTTTGCTGATTCCACCTCAGAAGACTCTGCACCTCTGCCATTGCCAAATGAGGGACAAGCTTCAGCCAGCAATGCCAGTCATGACCCTGAGTTCAGCGAAATGCTGATGAGTCCTGGAGTGTACCATGATCATGTCTTGCACTACATTGCCGGATTTATTTGCAGGAAGATGGCACGGAAAATTCGGTGCTCCGAGTGTCAGAGTTTTCTGACTGACAAAGATAAACTTAGCACAGCAGCAGTTTTCACTCGGAGTATTGACAATGGTGGACTAATGTATGCCAGCAGGGACACTTTACGTGTGGTTAAAGCTGCAGATCGATCATTACGACGGCTTTTGGTCACTGCTAGGGAAGGCCCGTTAGCTTCTGTTTCACCAGTGACTACACGGCTGGTGACCATCGAAGTCCTGGAGTCCCTTGGCAGCTCAGTATTTCTTGAGCTTGGCAAGCACTGTATGGAGCGCCACTGCATTGAGACAGAAGACGACCATGTCTCCCAGATCATCAAAGAAATATGCGGACTATTCTGCAATATAATTTTAACACATCATGGAAGGCTCTATAATGAACGATTTGTTCACAAGAACCGTGGATCAGAACGTCACAAATTGAGCAAAACAATCCTTTTCCTCCATATATAGTATATCTCAAATTTCCATGGGCCCCGGATTGAAAATGTATATGTACGTCTATTCTGTATTCATTCCTTTTCTACAACTTGGTGACACCACATAATAATGAAAAAAGTTTACATCAATGAGAAGTTTTCATGATATACATGCATTACTGATACACAGTTCTCCAACGTAAATCTCTGTTGATGGCTCTTCTGACCCTTTACTGCTGCATTAATACAGCTCAAGTAAAGGATTTTACAATAAGACTTGTACATAATATTATGGTGTGAATCAGTCCTGAAAGACTCTAGTGGCGATGGCTGTTATTCACTCGTAGGAACAACACAGCCCTATTTGACATCCTGGACTACATACCTTTATCAGTTTATGGTGGTGAAAGACCAGTGTTAACATGACTCTTAACATTGTACTGACAATTTGGAGTAAGCTCACAGCCATTTGACATTCTGGAGTGCACAATATTTATGTAGTAATGGCAGTCCTGAAAGACCTGTTAGCATGACTGACAACAATGGAGGAAGCATAAATCGAATCTAACAAGTGAGTACAACCAAGCTTGTGGTTTAAGATGTTTTTCTTCTTGGCTATTCAGATCATTTACTACATCTAGGCCTATGATTTATTATTATGACTTTTCCTCTCTCTCACTCACACACACACATGCACCAGCTGCCTGGATCTTAATGGGTCTATGGCAAAACCAACTTTCCCTCAGTTCTTTAGCATGTTTTTTTTTTGTGTTTTTTAATAATTCTAATTCTTACTGTTGGTTATCTGAGAGAAACTGACTTGTAAAGTTTCCTGTCCGCACAGTGATTTTTTTTTTTAACATGACTCGTCATGAGCTAAAATAACATGCGGTAAAAAGAGTACTACATAGCTCCCTTCCCTAGTTTTACTTGTAATTTTACTTCCAAACGATTGACCAATCAATAAAAATAACATAATATAAAAACAGCATAAATCATAGATTTATTTATTATCAAACACTTAAATAATATATGATAATCCGTAAATAAAATAAATGTTATTATTTCTGCTTGTTATCTTTTAATTTTTATCACATCCGTGAAAAGATAGACAGAACAGCGCTGGCTAGGCCCTATCTATTACATGTACAATACTGTACGGGGCGGCCTTGCGCTGCCGTGCCTTGCCCTACTTGTTCCGCCATCTTGGGGTTTCAATTGTTCGCGGCTCGCGGGGCAAGCGAAGAGGGCTGTGCGGACTCCAGTTTAATAGTACCTCCATGGTCATGATATAAAGAACTCCATTCAGTGTGTAATCGCTATTGCAGTTTATGGAACTATGTTGCAAAATCTTTACTATTTTCAGCGGAAGACACCTGTCAAATTGATTATTAATCAAAACAGCCAAAAGCAAGCAGGCAGTTACTAGAACAATCAGTAGTTAAAACAATTTAATTATCATTTCATTTTTCTTTTTCAGTTATAAATTCATTTTGTTCAATATTATTGTTTGATGATAATCATTTTGATTTCAGAAAGTCCGGAAAATTATGACGAAAAAGAAACAAAAACTACCCATAAGCATGGCCTTAATTACCAGATCTGTAGATCGAATGACGAAAATATAATGTTATGTACATGTACATAAATTTTACATTCTGACAATGTTTGTATCGGTTGCAAATGCGAACTCTCTTCCGCTACGTTATTTCTGGACCATAATGTAAACTGAATTGATCGAATCCGTTGTGAAGCACCCGTAAGTTACCCTTCACGACGCTATTATAGGATATCAAGGATTAGTACATGACTGCCCGGATTGATAGTTTCAGAACTACCGGGATTTGTACGATACATTAAACACTGCAAGTGCCGGTTGAGTGATTACCTTGTCGGAGTGATTGGAATTAGGAATCACTACACCCGGACGGAGTGCCAGAACAGTATAAAGCAATCACCTCCTATGACGACCACCTTTTTTTTTTTTTTTTTGCTGTTTACAAGTCTTCAAGGCTTCTCAAAGACAAAATTGGACAAAAAGAAAAGGTTGTATGTTGCGAAGCCCCGCGTGAGAAATAAAACCCAAACAATACAAAGCAAACTAAAGAGAAGACAAAAAATACACAAATTTTCGGCTTTCGCCTTTGTCAAGTGAAAAAAACGAACAATAAAAGATTTCAACAGGAACGAAGTGAACCAGTTTACTTAACTGCGAGTTCTTGCTTCGTTAGCAGCACCAAAGCACGTCCGTCCGCCAAAAGCATGGAAGCAGGAAGTGACGCAATTGGTTAGTAACCAAGATGAAGGCGTCATATAGTGCCTCAGAGCACAAGACAGGGATGGTGCGCAATGTCAGGAGTCGCAGTAAATGAAAAGAAAAAGAAAAAGAGATTAAAAAAAATAAATATATATATAAATAAATAAATAAATAAATAAATAAATAAATAAATAAATGAAAGAAAATGATAATAATAAAGAAATTTATATATATATATATATTGATATTAGCAACAGTGGAATTATCGAAGGCAATGTTGGACATTGATGCCATGGGGAGTGATAGTGCCGAGCTGGAAAATTAATCGTTGTTCGGTCTCAAAGCGTACACCAGCGCCTGCGTGACAAGATTTGAGCCCCAGAATTTGAATGTCGTTGGATGGCTCATGGTCTTGTCGATTAAAATGGACAGAAACAGGCTTTCCATTTCGATTTTCAATGTCACGGAGGTGCTCCCGAAACCGAGTGTGAAGCTGACGTCCCGTTTCACCAATGTACAACATATGGCACCTGGCACAGCGGATAGCGTACACCAGATTGCGACTATGGCAAGTGAAGCCTTCCTTAATGCTGAACGTCGACGTAACTCTTGATTTTTGCGACATTTATAACCAGTACAAGAACCCAAAATAAACTTGAACTTTTGGTAGTTTGAGTATTAGTTGGGTTCTATGGCGATAACGGCCACTTTGCTCCTTTCACGGTCTATTTGCACACTCTATTTATGTCTGGTATTCAGAGCTTCATCAATATATATTTTACAAATAGAATTAAATAGTTCCCTATAAATTTTATTAACCCCGTCAGTACTGTAGCAGCATTACTGTTAACTCTTTACTGCTCCGTCAGTTACATTATTTGGTTTCTCCGTTACTAGCTTTTAAATACAGGCTGATAGCCTGATTTGGATTCATATTTACTATTTAAAATAACTGAAATATGTGGATCTCATGATAAAGTCGATTTAAGAAAATCTAGCTTTCACGGCGTAAGTAGTCAAAGAGTTAAATTGATAATATTCTCAAAAGTTGTTTTGTATGGATCTGGAAAAAGTTTTGTCAGTGTGTTCATAAACATTTTCCAGCCAAGTTGTAGATCTTAGCCTCTTTCAGAAAGGACAAGAGGCGCTGTGGACCCACGTTAGAAAAATAATTCTTACACGGATCCGCAGGCACAGTATCTTCTTCGGATATGCATGAAATCTACACATTCATTTAAAATATTTTTGGTAGAAAGTGAAAGATAACCACGGATAATTTTTATGGTTCCTTCAGAGCAACCTTTGCGTGTGTTACAAATTTGTTTGGTGTACAACACGAGTGAAGTTGGTCAACATGAACATTTCTTGATGACTCTGACCAATTTATATCTCTTTATTTCATGACAATAGTATTATACCAGTGTTTCTCAAGCCTTTTTTGTCCCAGGCACCACTACAATTTTCTAAACAACAAAAACAACAAAAAAAAAAAAAAAACGTGCGCCCGACCATGATCAGTCAAAGTTAGTACACGGTATAATTATACAGTAAAAATTTAATTAAAAAAATTATTATAATTATTCAGTATCCTGGCCAAACAAGGAAACCACTAACACGGCATAGACAATCAACAGACAATCTATACAGTGAATTAAAATACACTGTGAAATTAAGATTTATATGAAAAATCCCTACACCTCTTTCTGAAGTCCCACGCCCCACCAAACTAAGCTTATTGCCAAGTCCCACCGGCGGGGCGCGCACCCTACCTTTAGAAACATTGGTATAGACATTGGTGATGATGACAAAATACAAACTCAGTTTTCCCTTGCTTACACTTTTTTTTTATTATCTCTCGCTCACGCTTATCTCTCGCTTACGGCTGTTGTTATAATAAGTATGTACGCACCCCAAGGGTTTTGCAGTAGGGGTGCGTACGTATATGTAGTATCTATAACCCCTTTCTTATTCTCAACCCTAAATCGTATCGAATCCCTAACCCTGCCCCCTACCCTTTCACCCCCCCCCCAGAAGGAAAACGAAAAGCAAAAATCTGAAAGAACAATAATTATTAATCATAATTAATTAAAGCTGTTGTTTGGAACATTTTTGGGAGGAAGTCTCTAGCTCTTGAGTCACAAAAGGTTTTAAAATACGTACCCCTAGCGCAAATAACATGGAGGACGTTCGTATTTGTAACAACCCCTCCTCCTCCTCCCCCCCCCCCCACACCACCTTTTACAGATGGACCGTGGACAATTCCTTGCCACAGAATTAATGTTTCTCGCGTCACATGACGTAAAATATGTTCAACCTTATAACATCCACAACCACAGCGTGACGCTGAGGATCCGAGAATGTTCTCTATCGCCCAAGGCCGTGGCCACCCTTACTTCAATTCAAATCTGATTTGTAAAAGTGCACGAGTCAGGGGTAAGCCAGACCAATGTTGCCGAAGGCCCCAAAACTTATTATGCATCATACCATAACACTATTTTACCAACACCTCCGCTGTGTGGGTTGTGAGTCGACTATAAACATTCAGGTGGGACAGTCATAATGCCTGACCGGCTGCCTGTAGGCTACTCCACAGCCTCGCAGTCCCAACTGACTAGGGTGAAAGACCCAAACCAAAGAACACCAATACTGGTGGATGCTCTGTGTCACGATATCCAGGCCAGAGTGACGGTATATTGCCATCTGCCCTATCAATCAACCACTGGCCTGCTGCCGCCAGCTTCGAAGCTGCGTCCGGGAAGTTTGCTCAATTCTTCGTCTATGATTTAGGCAAACAAGCCTATGACCACACCGCTACCGGGGGCCAATATGAAGGATGCAAATACTGAAGGTCACATTGTGCCCTAGCATGTGGCCGTTGGGTTAGATGAAACCTCCTCCGCCCTGGCCGTTTGCACCGACAGGTGCACGCCCACTGATACCATGCTAGCGTACCAGTTCATGGAACAGGTTGTACTGGATTACATGTTACCAGTAGCAGATGTTTCTGACTGTCCCTCTGGCATCCCCCTGCACCTGGATACATTTCCAGTCGTCTTGACCTTGTCTTGCCACTTGGATAAGTTGTGTCCAGGCGAGAGAGTGAGTCTGATGTTTGCGCAGCTCTTTTTCACTAAAAACAAATTCTTTGCGCCAGTCTTAACACTCACCTCGTCTTCTTTCATCTTTGTCTCGTCTTCCTTCCTCTCAAAATTCCAACGGCGATGGGCGAGTGCGGTGGCAGCAGGTTTGGATAGACTGGAAGCTGTTAGCACAGACCTACACGTTGGTGGCTGTGGGCTATGGTCGCTTCATCGTCGATTGAAGTGGAGGCGTGGGGAGGCAGCACCCACAGTAGCTGAGCAGCCTTATTTAAGGATAGCACTGCTCACCTCAACTGAGGAAGGGGCTAGAAAAGGTGCCCTAAAGAAAGCCCACTTCACATCACCCTGACTGGTATACCGCGACCAGTGGGGATCCCTTTTTGCGGTCGAAACAAAAAGAAATTCAGCTTACTCAGGCTAGGAGCCTGGAATATACGCACACTACAGGACAACTCAAACAACCCGGAAAGACGCACTGCACTTATTGCCATTGAGCTCAGCAGGTACAACCTGGACATAGTGGCACTCAGTGAGACCAGACTCCCTGATAGTGGCCAACTCAAAGAGCTCAGTGGTGGATACACCTTCTTCTGGAAAGGCAAGGGTGCAGTCGAACCGAGACAGCATGGTGTTGGGTTTGCAATTAAAAATGACCTTGTCAGAAACTTGCAGTCCATGCCAATTGAAATAAATGACAGGCTAATGACACTCAGGATCCCAGTTGGGAAAAGCCAGTCAGCCACCCTCATTAGCGCATATGCGCCCACCATGACAAACCCAGATGAAGCCAAAGACAAGTTCTATTCTGATCTAGAATCTGTCATATGCTCTGTCCCGGCAGCTGATAAGCTGATTCTCTTGGGGGACTTCAATGCTAGGGTTGGCTCAGAAATCTCAGCGTGGCCAAATGTTTTGGGCCCTCATGGAGTTGGTTCATGCAATAACAATGGGTTGCGCTTACTTACTTTGTGCGCTGAATTTGGCCTGTTCATTACCAACACAAATTTTAGTCTCCCCGTGAGAAACAGAACGTCATGGATGCATCCCCGCTCAAAGCATTGGCATCTCATAGACTATGTCATTGTGAGGAAGACTGACAGAAAGGATGTCCTTGTAACAAAGGCGATGTGTGGTGCCGAGTGTGGAACTGACCACAGACTCATTGTTTGCAAGCTCAGACTAACATTGAGGCGCAATAGACGCCCTCAAGGGAAAGCGCCACCTAAATGCCTAAATGTTTCAAAACTCTGCTCAGCTGAGAAACAGAGCGAGCTCTCATCAGAGCTCTCCTCAAAATTGGATTTGCGTAACTTTTGACCCTCAGAACATTGAACAGAGCTGGACTGACCTAAATACGACTGTACACTCTTGCGCCAGCAGCACAGTTGGTTTTCCTGTCCGCAAGCACCAGGACTGGTTCAATGATAATGATAATGAAATCAAAGTGCTCATCAAAGAAAGAAATAGTCTCATCCAAGCTCACTGCAGTGACCCCTCTTCCACAGCAAAAGCTGATGCACTGCGTGCATGTAAGGGTGTACTCCAGAAGAAGCTAAGGAAAATGAAAAATGACTGGCTAGAAGAGCGAGTAAGAGAAACTCAGAAATATGCCGACACAAACAACACTAGAAAGTTCTTTGAGAGCCTCCGAGCTGTTTTTGGACCATCCCGCTCTGGCACAACGCCACTTCTTGCGTCAGATGGTTCAACACGCATTGTTGAATTGAATGCCATAATTCAGCGTTGGGCAGAACATTTCGGAGGTGTGCTAAATCGGCCATCAAATATAAATACTGAGTCCATTGACCGCCTCCCTCAGACTCCTATTAATGCAGCTCTTGCCAAGCCATTCACAGCAAATGAGACCCGGACTGCCACAAATCAGATGTCCTTTAACAAATCACCAGGCGTGGATTCAATTCCTGCTGAGGTGTATGCCTTCGGTGGAGAAAAGCTTATTGAAAGGCTGACCGAGTTGTTCAATCATATGTTGAAAGCAGGGAAGCTGCCACAGGACTTCAAAGATGCTTCAATCATCCATCTGTACAAAAACAAAGGGGACAGCCAAGTCTGTGACAACCATCGGGGAATCTCTCTACTTTCAATTGCTGGCAAAATATTGGCTCGAATGCTTCTGAATCGCCTTCTTGATCACCTCTCGTCAAATGACTTGCTTCCCGAGAGCCAATGTGGCTTTCGTAAAGAGAGGGGAACGGCGGATATGATCTTTGCTGCCAGACAGATTCAGGAAAAATGCATGGAACAAAATAAAGCGCTGTACATCACATTTGTTGACCTCACAAAAGCATTTGATACAGTGTGTCGTGAAGGCCTCTGGAAAATCTTGGCGAAGTTTGGGTGTCCACCCGAATTCATCACAATAGTGCGCCAGTTTCATGATGGCATGCAAGCTGCAGTCAAAAGTAACGGCAGTGTTTCAGAGCCCTTTGCTGTCACAAATGGGGTAAAACAGGGTTGTGTCTTAGCCCCAACTCTGTTCAGCATCATGTTCTCTGCAATGCTACAAGAAGCCTTTAGCTCTCCTCCTCAAGGGGTAAGCATCAAGTACCGAACTGATGGCAGTCTATTCAACCTCAGGAGACTTCAGGCAAAAACCAAAACCAAAAGTACTCAAGTCTGTGACCTACTATTTGCTGATGATTGTGCACTTCTGGCACACGATGAGGATAGCATGCAAAACTGTGTTGATAAGTTCTCTAGTGCCTGTGACAACTTTGGCCTCACAATAAGCACAAAGAAGACGGAAGTGCTCCATCAGCCTACTCCAGACGACAAGTATCCTGTGACCCCAAATATCAAAGTCCATGACAGTCTTCTGAAGGTGTCGGAGAACTTCACCTATCTTGGCAGTACACTGTCTTCCACGGCTCCTGTTGATACTGAAATTCCCTCAAGAATCAGCAAAGCCAGCTCTGCATTTGGCAGGCTTCGAAAGAGAGTGTGGGATGTTGCCGGCATTCGCACAGACACTAAGCTGAAAGTGTACAATGCTGTGGTCCTTCCCACCCTACTCTATGGGGCTGAAACCTGGACAGTGTACCAATCGCATGCCAGAAAACTAAATCACTTTCATCTGGCCTGCCTTAGAAAGATCCTAAGGATCAAATGGCAGGATAAAATTCCAGACACTGAGGTCCTCAATCGTGCCAAGGAATTGAGCATCTTCTGCCACCTGAAAAAAATTCAGCTACGTTGGGCAGGACATGTTGTCAGAATGGCCGACTCCAGACTCCCTAAGCAAATCTTCTTCTCTGAGCTCTCCAACGGAACGAGGAATGTTGGGGCCCCAAAGAGACGTTACAAAGACACTCTCAAGCAATCACTGAAGGCCTTTGCCATTGATGTGAGTGAGTGGGAAAAGCTCTCGCTTGATCGAGCAAATTGGAGGGCGGCCCTTACCAGAGGCAGCAAAGCATGGGAAGCGGACAGAGTCCAGCAGGCTATCAAAAAAAGAGAACGGCGCAAGAAAAGGCCCAGTGGTACTTGTCACAAATCCCAGACTGGGAGATGTAATAAGTTATGACAGGACAACAATCACGAACGAACAAGTTTAACACTTAACAGAACAACCCATCAGACTCACACATTTATTAAACATAATTATACAGATAATAGCGCAATTACATACATTATATTATTGAATTTAACTGCCGTACAACGGCCTTATTCCCACATGCACTCTTCCTCGGATCCACAACCCGGTAGTTACTTCCTAAAGACACTTCGGCCTCAGCCTCTCCCCTCAGGGTCTTAATAGCACATTAATAATTCACTGGCACCGCAGTCTCTCAATATCACCTTCCTAGTGCCATAACACCTTAGCATTCCACTAGCACCTCAGCAGGGCAATAACACATTATCATTTCAATAGCCCATCAACATGGCAATAGTACATTATCATTTCAATAGCCCATCAATGTGGTAATAGTACATTATCATTTCAATAGCCCATCAACGTGGCAATAGTACATTATCATTTCAATTAGCACATTCACGCTCATATCTACGTCCCTGTCCGTGGCCAGACTGCCACGACTTTATGTGCCTCTACTGCCCTGCACCGACAGCCTCACTCTTGGCCTATGTGTGGCCTCCGGCCCTATGCTGGCCTATCCCCTGTGCTCACCGAGGTGGCTCTTTGGCCCGTCCCCGACACCAGTTATCACTGGAAAAAACTCTCTCACTAGTCTTCCGACTGCTCCCCTTATGTTCGCCCACTGGGCTTTCTCTTGCGTCCGCTCTTTAGGACGTTCTAACTTGCAGTGATAGTAATACAGCGCTCTCTCCTCCTTCAGACCCCCCACCACTCCTAACAGGCACGCTTTTCCCTACCTGTCTACGTGCGTTAATTCTACTCTCCTCCTTTCCCCCCGTAATTATTAACTATCGCTCACTCCACTCGTGACAGTACTGAACCAAAGGAGCACTCTTGTCACTTATGCGGAAGGGTCTTCAGGGCAAAAATAGGACTTATCAGTCACATGAGAAGCCATAAGTCATGAAAGAACAGTCTTTCCATTCTGTCCTCTGTGTCCTTTAGTTCTCTTTATTGTCCATGTGTTGAAATTCTCAACAATTTGAGTTCTTTATTCCTCTGGTGTTGTTAAGGTCATCATCATACCTGATGGACGAACTATTATAAACATTCAGGTAGGCCTGAGCCTCTTCAACCGAGCTCTGGGAGTACAAAATTCAAATCTGTTCTTTGGCGTTTTAGGGACGAACAAGAACACACACGCAAGAAGAACGCACGAAGAATTTGGACAAAATTCAGCTTGACGCATGTTTGTTCTTTCAGAGTGTGCAAAATTCCACATGGAAAGCTAGTTGGACTCCACAGCTGGGGCGTACATGCGAACTCGCTCTCGTCATGCAGTTGTGTCTTGGTTTCATATTCCTATGGACTCTGCGTTGTGCCCGTGTCCCGCATTGTGTGCATCTTCATCCATTTACCTATATTAAAACTAAAAAAAAAAAAGCCACTCGTCTGCAACGTTACAAAATAGTAGCCTATGTGGGTGCCTAGCCTAAGTCCACCACAATGGTTTTTTTCGGGGTTTGGGGGCTGGGATGTAATTTAGGAACAAAGAGACGCCATCTGTACCCATTCACTATTCAAGAGCTTTTAAAATGATCTTCAATGGTTCATTTTGGAGATTTTATAAATATCCTGCACGAACTTTGCGTCGCCCCTGTAAACTAAGAACAAAAGAGAGTATTGAAGTTTATTGTACGTGTAGTTTCTTTCATGTAAACGGTTTCAAGGCATTTATATGGACAATTATTGACATTTTTCAGAGGTCTCTACTTATCACAGTCTTGCGACAATCACACTGTGTCAGAACTTCGGGAGGAGTTCCATTTGAGTCACATAGTAGGTATACTGCAAAGGTGAGAACTGTAGGGTCGTTAGTCCTTTGGATGAATGTTTTTATAATAAACCCGGGGCTCGGCTTTTAACACTGTGAACATGAAATATGTGCTCGACCACAAAGTTGTGTAACTCACATGGTACTCCTTCCATAGTATCTAAGAATAGAGGCCCATTCCACCTGCAGCCTAAAGCTGCTGTTTCGTATAAACGGAAACGGCAACGGACACGTCAAGAATCCATTACTATTTGACGTCAAATAGAGTGTTTCCATATGTACGGAAAGGGCGTTTCGGTATACACGAAAATGTTCTTTATATTTCACTTCTTGAAGGGTTTTTGACGTTTACGTTGCGGTTTCCGTTTCCGTTTCCGTATACATGAAAACCCAGCTTAACCCTGTGTTTCTCACCCATCGGTGGAGCCTGGCGATAGTTTGGTGCGGCGTGGGTCGTCAGAATGGTGCATACGGATTTTTGATGGAAATCTTAATTGCATAGTATATTGTAACTTAACTGTATAGGTAAACTGTTGTTTGTTTATGAGGTGTTGGTGGTTTCCTTTTCCTTGTTGAGCTCGAATTTTGAATACATAAATATTTTAAATTTTTTGGGGGGATATTATGCTGTACTCTAACCGAGACACAGAATAACGAGGCCGCCATTCCTTCTCTCACTATATGTTCACAAATTGCGCGAGTATAAATACGGTGACTACTACTCTCTTTCGTTTAATTATGAAGTGGTGTGGTGCGAATTGTTGCATTGTTGACATCCACGATACGCGCACAAGTCGACGGACGGAATATGACGAATTGATTCGTCACGGTATTCTGTATCTAGGATATTAACTTTGTCCGAATACGGTTTAAAAAAAAAAAAAGGCTGGTCTTATTGTATTGTTTCTGTATTATTGCTAATGCGAGGCTTTCCTACCTTCAACTTTCTTTTTGCCACATTTTGACCATGCTTCAAGTCTCGCTGTGAACCTGTCAATTTGTTATTTCTTTGTCTTTTTTAAATAATATTTCTTCAATTAACTTTGTCCGATAATTGTGGGGCGCGAGTGTTTTTGTTTTTATTTTGGAAAACGGAAGTGGAGTGTGTGACAAAAAAGTTTGAGAACCACTGATATAACCCTTGTCTGTTAACGCAGCTGTTCTGTGTAACACTGCTTAGGCCCGGCGCGCACTATCCTGTTTTGCCTGCTGCACGGCGTGCAAAGCAGATTTTTGCTGCCTTGGCAAAGGGGTTTACTGTGCTGCACGCCAGGCGAAAGATTGCTTGCATTGTTAATGTTATCATAGTGCGCGCCGGGCCTAATCGCGACCTTTGTTCTTGTTTCTTTCAACTCTAGTTTTTACACAACTGAGAATTTACATGTTAAACGTTTGCAGCTTTAGTATTATGATCAGGAGTTAGAATAAATCGGAACTGTGAAACAGCTTGATAAGTGCCACAGCGGATTTTAAAGAAGTGTCAAAGTGGACCTTTGTAATAATCTCTTCTACATACTAAAAGATCTCCAGTTTTTCAGAGAATGGAGATAGAACAAACAAAACCCTTTCAGTGTCACAGACCACCATAGCGGTCGCCGGCATTCTCCTAAATGTGTGCGTCCTCGGGGGTAGGTTGGATCTATGATAAAGTATTAAGCGAATACGAACGATGGCGTTATGATTTCTTTTCCGTGAGTTTCAGGAGTGATTTTCGGGTAGTATAATTTGCCACTGTGTCCCAGGGCTGTGACACCGAAAGGGTTAGGGTCGTGTTATATAAGAGTGGCCGTTACGGACAGGTTAACCTGTCTAGAAAGCGTGCATGATCTGCGGTGTGATGAAAGCAAAACATTGTCTCTGCAAGTGACAGCCGTTGTTACAACAAGGAAAGTATTATTCTGACAGTGTACTTGCAACAGCACTACGCTGAGGCCCCCGAGAAACAAAGGATCTCAACAATGATCACTCATGGGCAGAGAAAATATCTTAGTGTCTGTAACACTAAAGGTTAATTGATTTCTTTAGGTGCAGTTAATGAGTAAATCTGTCATGTTTATAAATAGTGCAACGACGTGCAGTTTTCTTGATAATACAATTATTGATAACGTTTTGCATGAGAATGATGAGAGAGAAAGAAAGAGAGAGAGAGAGAGAGAGAGACAGACAGAATGAAAGGTTGGGGGGGGGAGTGGGGGGGGGGAGAGTGAGCAAGAGAATGGGAGGAATAGGGAGAAGGAGAGAGAGAGCGAAAGAGGGGAGGGATTGGGAGAGTGAGAGGGTAAGAGAGAGAAAGGGCGAGAAAGACATAGTGAGAGGGGGAGAGAGACAGAGAAAGAAAGAGTGAGGTTAGGGGAAAGAGAGTGCGAAAGACTCGAGAGAGAGAGAGAGAGAGAGAGAGAGAGAGAGAGAGAGAGAGAGAGAGAGAGAGAGAGAGAGAGAGAGAGAGAGAGAGAGAGAGAGAGACAGAAGGCGGAACAGCGAATTTCATTGACATCTTGCACCGCTTTATATGAGCCAGTTTAATTAAAATTCATTTCCCCTGTGCCTCCCTACACCATAGAGATTCTCGAAAACTCCGCCATTCTCTGTATAATCATTCACAGTACAGGGCAGCATTTCAGAACGACAACGAGAACATCGAGAACGACCAGAACTAACGAGTTTGCAGCAAAATGAGAGATACGAGGATTTTACTACTTGCCTGCTTTCTGGTGCATCTGTGGGAAATGTCTGGCGTGATGTGTGCCAGTGATGAAGACGTAACAGCAGTGGTGAAGGCTCTGACCGAGAAACTGATGACAGAACAGGTGAAAAAAAAAAAAACACAAAGATACTAGAAACGATAAGATGAGACACTCCCTTCTTCACACCTCTTTAAAAAAATCGGGCACACAGTTTGCGCACTGACCGGGGGTGGGGCCTATGGCGCATTGCATGAAAAGAATGTTAGTTATAATGATAAATTAATGATGCGGATTTGTTACAGTGCTACTGGGACAAAAAAAATTAAAAAAATTGCCCCATGGCGATTGAAGTTACAATTACAAAATAAGTGACTTCAATAAAGGCCTACAGCGATAGCTGAACAGTGGACAAAATTCATCATTTTCCCACTTTAGCTTTGTAAAATACTACATTTTTTATGACTTCCGCGCATTCGCCGCTAGGTGGCGGTGCGAAAATCTGAGCACGCTATTTGCGCTAGCTGTCTCATCTTATTGTTTGTAATATGTTTGGAAATACAGAGCTGGAAGCGGACAAGACCAGGCATTGTGGACGGTGGCACTGACCACGTCAGCTGCTGATCAATTGCCCTTTTTAATCTACAATTTTATGGGTCAGACCCAGAGTACCCACATCAGCCTATTTCGTCTCTAAAGACGATATTTACTTGGTTTTCGAGTTGTGAAGAGTTTCCCACTCACTTGAAAAAGAAATTAAAGAAAAATTTATTTGGTAGTGCTTGGTTTCTAAATACAAAGGGAACAAATATGAAAACAGTATGAGGAATTACATTTGCGTCTATGGCTTGAAGGGGCAGTAACAACACTGCTAGGACTAGCTGTAGTTATTCCCCTTCGTTCACAGGTTCAGGATGATGTCCCTTTTACACCATTACTTCGGTGGGAGAAGAAGAAAGGTCTATTTCATTGGTGAGTTCCTCTTGTGTGCATATGTGCGCGCGCATGTGTGTGTGTGCCCGTATGTGTGTGTGTGGTTGTTTGTGGGTGTGGTTTGTGTGTGTGTGTGTGTGTGTGTGCGTGCGTGAGCACCACGTGTATATGTTTGTGTGTATGTGAGAAATAGTAATAACTATATTTAAGTGGTACAGATTGTTTTTACAATAATAAAACCAATAACAGTAATAATAACAGTAGTGATAGCGATAATAATCATCATTAATACTTTACTGGAGCTAGAGGGTGAAATGTAAGTGCCTAAAACTTACTGACTAGGCTTACGTGACCAAACATTGAGAAAGAGGGTGAAATGTAAGTGCCTAAAACTTACTGACTAGGCTTACGTGACCAAACATTGAGAAACTTTGTGGACTCAGTCTCAATTTTTGACGATAAATTACGTGGACACGCCCATTTTGGACAAAAATCGTTTTTCACTATGTATTTTCGACTTTTTGAGATGCGAAAGGAAGACATATTTCGTTGGGTAGAAGTGAAAAGTATTATGTAAAATTTTGTCCTTGGCTTCCCTTTACTCATGAGTGGTCGAAAATCAATTTCAAATATTATATCTGTGTTTTCTCTCAATCAACGGGCATGCTAGTAATAACAATAATAATTCACCCAGCACCTTTCTGTGATTTGATTCAAAACCAACAACAATTATAATCAGACGTTGATGGAACATGTAAACACTTATAACTTTCTAAATAAGTGGCCATAAATTTTGAATTATTGTGTGCTACCTCAAATTTGCATGATAAATTGCATGGACACATCCATATTGGACCAAATGTCTTTTATATTATTTATTTACGATTTGTTTGAAAAGTGTAAAAAAACAAGAAGAAGAAGAACAACAAAAGTACACAAACCAAAAAAAAAATTAATTAAAAAGGCGATGCAAATTCATCACGAAGGATCGAAAACAATAATCAGAAATTTCGTTTTTCATCTCTCTTTCTTCTTTGTCTCCCTTTTTGCAGTATTAGTTGAAAATAAATTTTAGATATCACATCTGCGTATTTTTGGAGCCAACCAGTAGTAATAAATTATCACAGTGCATTTTTTTCTCAGTAGGGAGGGGTCACAGAAGGCTCAGAATCCAAATCTGACTGTAAATATTGATAAAGACAGAAATGATATATTATAAATCTATTTCAGTGACCTGAAACTGAAATTTGCTGGAGATCCCAGCCAAACGTTCCTACGTCAGACTTTCGGGGTATTTGACAACAACCCATTCGTCACAGGTCTTACCGTATGGGCAATGTTGGAAACCTACAGGCTTGGTGGTCCAAGATTGCCTGATCCTGAGCTACATTTGGCATTAAAAGTGAGTTCTTCTTTGTTGTTGTTGGGGTTTTTCAATCTGCTTCTACTCTCGAGGGTATCGCAGGAAGAAAGAGGTTTCAATCTGTTGCCAGCTGCGAAGCCTGTCTTGGCGTAATGCCATGGGTCGGGTCGACAGAGCTTCTTTGACGCCACTGGTCCAGGTCTTCCTTGGTCTGCCCCTGGCCTTGTATCCAGAGAATCACATGTTGTATGCACGATGGGCCGGCTGGGAGATGAGCATTCGCAAAAGGTGTCCAAACCATTTTATACTCTCCTTCTCTATATCTCCGTGTTTATCCCTACTAAAAGTGATATGTTTTGTTAGTGTCGCGGATCGGGATTTTGGGGAATATAGATCGAGAGGTCCGCTTCCCAATCACACGAGCACAAAAAAAACAACAACAATTAAACACTCTAAAAACTAAATAAATCAATTTGAGTAACAGACTGCAAAGTTTATATATCTAACAAATTCAAAGATAAAATATACAATAGATAACGAATACAATAGCAACTGTAAATGCTCAGCTAAGCTGAGGGGCAACTATGAAGTACTTAAGGCAATGTAATATGAAGTTATCTAATTCACAATAAATTTACATTCAAAAGAATCCGCGCCCGAGGGCGACTGATCCTGTAAGGTTTAAAGTTCTATCTCTCTTCATACTAAAACATATTTATATAGCGTCTCTGCCAGGCGCGCTCTGGTGTAGTTCACACGTGGTCGCGGGAAATGCATGTGGTCTGGCAGTACTGGTCAACAGTCTACATGTGTAGGTGGCTGTAAATTCAGCATGGAATTAACATCTTTAGCTCACCATTCGGCCCTCACAATGTGAGGGCTGTTGATATTAGCGCTGTGGGTTTAATGCTCAAACAAGTAGGCTTGGGCTCAGGAGCGTAGATTTCTGACAATGCTCCATCACTGTACATATCAGCTCAATCGCTGCGTCTCTATGACTTCTCATCTGGCTGAGAGCTCGCCGTCCACCTCGTAAATGGATTGTCTACATGTGGCCCAGAACTATGTTCTGTATGGCCTTAAATACTGGACTGCATCTGCAGCTTACCGTCTAATTCCTGGATTGTGATTGGTGCAACCACTTCTAGCTCAGCTGCCGAACTGAGTTATTTTAAGTAACAGCCCTACGCAACGACCTTGGGTCGACATCAAAGGTTGAATCACTCAAGACAATAAAATGTAATTTTATAGCAATAAATTCTTAACATGTTCAAAACCCCGAGCTTTTACTCTGGATCACGGATTTTCTGTACGTCAACCGACGTCTCAACAACATTTAATTCCTACTCACCCCTTCCCTCTCTACTAAACCTAGTTCAAAACACGAGATATAAAAAGTGCTCAGCCCTGCACACCTACGCTGTCCGTCTATCCTTCCCCACACCTTCTGTCTATCTATTATAAAAAAAACTGTTCAAAACAAATTGTTTACGAGACCAAGTTATGCTGGCTCGCACAATAATTACGTTTGTAAAAATTACTCACTGCTCTCTCACAAAAATTTAGTCAGTGGAAACATTTATGAATTAAATCTATTCTTGACAGTTAGGATAACATCTAAGCTAAGATCTCCTCGTCGCTGTTCCTTAATACTTTAGTGATCAGTTTTGGCTACTTTTCAGGTGAAGCAAAAAGCTGTTTTACTTTAGCACAACTGATCTAGTTACAATGAATTTTTGAAAGTTTGTTAATCGGTAATTTTTCGGCTTAGTAGTCTATAATCAAGACCATTCGACGCAGGTTTGAATGTAGCTGAATATATATATAAATCAATTTTTGTAATTTTCTAGTTACTACAGGCTTAGGGGACGATGCCGTCACTACATCAGCTCAGCTTCCAACACTTTCCTCCCCCGCCTGGGTTAATAATAATAATAATAATGTATAATGTATAGCATTTATTTAGCGCATATCCATTTAAAATGCTCTATGCGCTTTACAGAAACAACATGTCAACCACAGAGCAGAATGCCATCGGGCAGTCTATAATTTACCGGGACTTCCTTCAAAATGCAATAACATTAGCCATTCTCATTGATGGTTTTAGGCAAAGAAAGTAGATTTAAGTCTTGCATTCCTAATGAACTTGATTCTTTTTCAGGGGCGGGAAGGAGAAGGGAGGGGGGGGGGGTAACAGTGTTTGTGACTGTGTGAAATGATATCTTTTCAGTGAGAGCAAGAAGGCGTGCTTAGTCGTAGACCATTGGAAGAGAATGAACAGTAAACTGCCCCGATTTTTTACCTTTTTTCCACCACTGACGAGCAAGATGAGAACTCTTTTATGTGTCCCTTTCTTACAGTGACGAATGATATGCGAAGCGGCTGGCGGTTCGCCATGAACCTGTCACTGTCGAACTGCTGGAATTTTGGCACGCTATTTCTCTACTTGGGGAGGACCTTTACCGGCCAACCAGAAAGAATTTGAAGCGTGTCCACCGAGAAAAATTTATCCGGAAACATTTTCAAAGCCTCTTTTTATTGCAAGTCACTTTTGAATCCCCCAGGTGAGAATTTGGAAACAAAAACAATGGTCGCCATGGTGTGTTTACAAACATACTCTCGAACTTTGAACCACGATTCTTCAATAGCCTCGTTCTGACATAGTGCCAATTTCTCAGAGCTACCCTTATATACGATGTAACCTGTTTATTATAGTTCACTTTGGAGTCCCAGCCTTGTCTTACGAACATACGGGTTTTCTCACGTAAATCTGTCTTGGTATCATAGCAATCCATGAAAATTCTTGTTTTGTCTGTGAATTTTTTTATTAAACGAATTCTTTCCCGCACCTTCAATTGCTAAGAGTACAGTGTCTTTGTGTAGATGAATGTGTATTACATCCACCCACCCACTCATCCATCCATCCATCCATCCATCTATCCATCCATCCATCCTTCCATCCATCCATTCATTCATCCATCCGTCCATCCATCCATCCATCCATCCATCCATCCATCCATCCATCCATCCATCCATCCACGCATCCATCCATCCATCTATCCATCCATCCATCCACCCACTCACCCATCCATCCATCCATCCATCACCCAACCACCCACCCATCCACCCATCTATCCATCCACCCATTAGCCTATCTTTCTGCCTAGTCACTCACCCACCTAAACACTCACCCACAGGCCTACACACATTTCCACGACAAAAACCGACCATACAACAACTCGCTCGTCACCTTTTGGCTGCAGGAATAAAACCCTGAAACTGACAGTTGGATAGTCAACCCGCCCAATATGAGGGTAAGTGACACAGTTGTAACGTGAACTTCAATCGGTTTAAAAAAAAAAAAACTGGATACAGGAAAGCTCTGGATAAAAAAAGATAGTGAAACCACGTTGACCACTGTTAACTTTTCTGACCCATATCACGACCTTTGTTCCAAGTCCACTTTTTGTAATCGGAGAAATTCTACGTTAAAAGTTTTGTTGTTGTTGTAGTATTCCTAGTCCCTGAAAGCTCGGGTCTAGCACCACTGTTCTGCCACACAATCAGCGGAAAACAAAGCTGGACACCCTCCCTTTCCCTTTGTAGAGACAATAGCATGACCAGCTCACCTCAGACCTGCGGCCATGATTAGCGTTCAATTCGGCTTACTTCGTGAACCATGCACCCCGTAGCATTTCTGACTGTACTGTGCTCAATAAGTTCTTTGGTTCAACTCAAAGAAAGTATCAGAAATATAGCGAACGTCAAGATCTTTAAAAAGATGTCTACTTACAGTTTTAAGTAGTGTTGAAAGCACCGTAGATATAATTTTAGCATTACGACACTGACTACTACAAATCGCGACCTTAGCACGTGTTTGTTCTATCTCCATTTTCTGAACCCCCACCTCCAAAAAAAACCAAAAAAACTTGGAGATCTTTTAGTATGTGGAAGAGGTATAACCACACTTTGCGACTTGTTTAAAATGTGTTATGTCACGTATCAAGCTGCTTCACAGTTCCCAGTTATGCTAACGCCTTATCGTGAATACGAAAACCGCAATCGTTTAACGTAGAATTTCTCCGCTGTGCAAAAAGTGGCGTCGGAATAAACAGGAACGAAAGTCGGGAAATGTCATTAATCGCATTTTTTGCATGCTGGAATATTATGGCTGTTATGTTATGTCAATGTCATGTTTAATGGAAATGAAACTCGTATATTTATTTATTTACCTATTTATTTTATTTTTTATTTACTTATACATTTACTTTTTGTTTTTGTAACAATATAAGTTCTTACCGAGCTCTATTGCTTTTATTTGTTTACAGTAATAATGATGTGTGTACGTAAGAAATATCAAGTTCTACTTTCTTTGTTTACAGCGTCTACTAGATATCCAAAATCGGGTGCCAAATTTGGATACAGTAGTTCTTGAGAGGCTTAGGCGTACCAAGTAATGACGTTGTTTAATGATACATGGATGTATAGACACATAAACAAACAGACACATAAACAAACAGACACATAGACAGATAGATAGATAGATAGATAGATAGATAGATAGATAGATAGATAGATAGATAGATAGATAGATAGATAGATAGATCGACAGGCAGACAGACCGACAGACAGACAGACAGACAGACAGACAAACAGACAAACAGACAGACAGACAGATAGATAGATAGATAGATAGATAGATAGATAGATAGATAGATAGATAGATAGATAGATAGAGTGATAGATAGACAGACAGACAGACAGACAGATAGATAGATAGATAGATAGATAGATAGATAGATAGATAGATAGGTAGATAGATAGATAGATAGATAGATAGATAGATAGATAGATAGATAGATAGATAGATAGATAGATAGATAGATAAATAGATGGGCAGACAGATAGACAGGTAGATAGATAGAAAGATGGATAGATAGAAAGATGGATAGATACAAAGATGGAAGAAAGATAGAAAAAATGAAAGATAGAAAGAAGGAAGGGTAGCAAGGTAGATAGAAAGAAAGAATTAAACTAGAATTAATCAGGGAACTCATTAGTCTCTCATTTATAACATAATTTCTGTTTGGCCCCAACTTACAGACACCAGGTGCACACCCCTCCAGATTTTGATGACACATTTATCAATTTGGCGGTGGGGACCAAAGTGTATCAACTGAGAGAGGAATTCCCACAAGCCTGGCAGATCTGGTCTGGCCTCAACACTAACCTTAAGTCAGGTGAGTACCCAGTAGATCAAAGAGTTGAGCATTTAGTTTTTCAGAAGGAAAATCTGTAAAGTCATAGTGGGACAGGCGCGAGCACAGAATGTGGAGAGAGAGAGAGACAGAGAGAGAGAGAGAGACAGAGAGAGAGGGGGAGAGGGGGGGGGGGCCAGAGAAGAGGGAAGGAAGAGAGAAGGAGAAAAAGAAGGAGAGAGGGCGTGTGTGTTGTGTGTGTAAGAGAGAGAGAGAGAGCGAAGGAGAGAGAGAGAAGTCTGGGAAGGGGAACGGAGAGAACGCGAGAATGAGACAAAAAGAGGGGAAAGAGGAAGAAATAAAGAGAAAAAGAGAAGGAGGTGTGTGTGTGTGTGTGTGTTTGTGCATGTGTTGTATGTGTATGTGTGTGAGAGAGAGAAGAGAGAGCTGATGGGGAAGGGAGGAAGAGGGAGAGAAAGAGAGAGAGAGGGGAGGAAGAGTGTGTATGTGTGTGTGTGTGGGTGTGAATGTGTGTATGTACGGGGGAGAGAGAGAGAGAGAGGGATGTATTGCAATGCCTTGGGTTGACAACAAAAATTAAAAAAAAACTAAACAAAATAAAAAAAAAAGAGATAAAATCTAAACTTTATTATATAATTCGTATTTTCATTGATTGAAAATAATATATAAATATAATATATTTTTTTAGATTTTAATTTGAATCAACAGTAAAATGGACGAGATTAAGTGGTCTTGTCCACAGCATCCGCTCCGCTCCGCTATTTTTTCGGAAAAATGATGTATGAAAAAGTAAGCCACGCTTTACCTCTGTATACTGGTCCATAGCATCCGTTCCGCTTCTCCCCTCACCGCCATAGGCCCATTGCGAATGACGTCACAGAGTGTTTTTGTTTTGTACTTCCGACACCTAAAATGGCGGGTGGATCAGCTGATGAGTGTAACTTCGAGATTTATGTCTAAGCGGTTAAAATGCCTGCTGGTTGCATTGCAGTTGACTGTTATGTCAGGGGTGGAAAGGATGGATCCAAGTTGGTCAGATTCCCTACCATCCGTGTAAACAAAGGAAGAGAAGTGAAAGAATTGACCGAACGTCTCCCATGTGCGTGAACGCACGTGTTATTGTTTACTGTAGTGAACTTTTTTTCAGCTCGCCGCCGGTTGGTTCCCCACGCCTGAAGTGCTCACAGTGCAAATCAGCTAATGAATCAAAATCAGTGTTACCATCGCAATGGTTGAGCGTCGGTCCTGACAACTAAAATGGCCGATATCCACAATGGGCCTATAGAGGCAAAAGTACGTAATTTTCCTTAAAAATAGCTGAGCGGATTTTGTGGACAAGACCCCTAATTAGTAGCTCGGTGAACTGAGTACTAAGCTGTTAACCTTTGTTTTCTTACACGGTGTCGACAGTCTTTGATGCCCTGAAAAAGTATGCCTACCAACCTTTCTCTGAAGACCCGAATGTCAACAGTATTGATCCTAAATCTTACTATGTGTTCAGGGGATTCTTTGACAGGGCCAAAACAAATGCTGACGATTTGGCTTTACCAACTACCTGGGTATGTTTGTGTGTTCGGTTGTTTGTTCCTTCTCATTCGCTCTTTCTCCTTGTCCACTTCATCTCTTTCTTTCTCATCCCCCCTCTCTCATCTTTGATTCTCACCATCTCTCCCTGTTTCCCCTCCTCTCCCTCCCACGCATTCTCTATCCCTTTCTCTTCCTTTCCCCTCTCCCTCTTGCCCTCTCTTTCTCTCTCTCTTTCTTTCTCCCCTCCTCCTCCCTTCTCTTTCTCCCACTCTCTATTATTGCCTTTCTTAATTTGGCCTACACATTACAAGAAAGAATGTTTCATCTATCTATCTATCTATCTATCTATCTATCTATCTATCTATCTATCTATCTATCTATCTATCTATCTATCTATCTATCTATCTATCTATCTATCTATCTATCTATCTATCTGTCTGTCTGTCTGTCTGTCTGTCTGTCTGTCTGTCTGTCTGTCTGTCTGTCTATCTATCTATCTATCTATCTATCTATCTATCTATCTATCTATCTATCTATCTATCTATCTATCTATCTATCTATCTATCTATCTATCTATCTATCTATCTATCTATCTATCTATCTATCTATCTATCTATCTATCTATCTATCTATCTATCTATCTATCTATCTATCTATCTATCTATCTATCTATCTATCTATCTATCTATCTATCTATCTATCTATCTATCTATCTATCTATCTATCTATCTATCTATCTATCTATCTATCTATCTATCTATCTATCTATCTATCTATCTATCTATCTATCTATCTATCTATCTATCTGTAGGTACAGAACACAGAAGAACTACGTCAACAGTTCAACCTAAGTATTATCACCCCATCCAATATCAATAGCATAGATGCTGGCGTCTGTGCTAACATTGTGTATACTATCAGTGCGGCAGTACTCACTGGACTCGAGCAACCTTCCCTCTTAGGGGATCCACTTCTCCAGGTAGGCGCTACGTCGCACTGGGAGTTGATGACACGCGAAGGAACTCGATTATATTATTGAGCACACTAGAGAAAATCACATAAACTGGAATAAAGTCGCTCCACTGGATTCAGTGGTCGAGTTCGGTGAAATGTCATCAAATGGTGCGAATACTGTGCCATGGGTACAACAAAGCTGTAATATGTTATTTTATTCAGTCTTGGCAGTGGCATGTCATTATTAGTGGTAATTGTGTGTAATCATACTTCCATCCATCCGCCCGTCCATCCTTCGTCAGTTCGTCCGTTTGTCTATCTGTCTGTTCGTCCGTCCGTCCGTCTATCCGTCCATCCATCCATTCATCCGTCCACCCGTCCATCCATTCATCCATCGATCTATCCACCCACCCATCCATCCATCCACCCATCTATCCACCCATCCATCCATTCATCCGTCCATCTATCCATCCATCCATCCATCCATCCATCCATCCATTAATCCATCCACCCATCCATCCACCCATCCATCCATTCATCCATCCATTTATCCACCCATCCATTCATCCATGTATCCATCTATCCACCCATCCATCTTTCCATCCATCCACCCGCCATCCAACCATCCACTCACCCAGGCAACCATCCAACTATCCATCCATCCATCTGCCCACCCATTCATCCATCCATTCAGTGTTGATTATATCTCGTAATTTGTAAAAAAAAAAAAAAAAGGGAGATTAACGTTCCTGTCCTAGTAATTTCGTCGTATTTACTTGGTTATGTCCCATCATTATCAGCAAAATGTGAGATAAGCGTTGACGCCTAGTAATAGACCAATTTTGGTGGTAACGTCCTAATTTTGTAAACAAATGGGAGATGGACATTCTCATTTTAGCAATGCTGTCGTATTATTTTCTCGGTTATGTATTATGGTTGTAAACGCAATGGGAGATAAACCCTGTCCTCTTAGTAAAAGTGTATTTTCGTGGTTATGTCCCATGATTGTAAACCGAACCGGAGATAGTCTTGACGTCGACAAATTGATCTATTTTACTTTGTTATGTCTCATTTTTTAATTAAATAGTAATAGTGTTTTAGGAGGTTCGCTGCCCTTGGCATTTACACCTGGCTTTTATTGTTGTTTGCCTTTTCCTTTGTTTCTTCTGGGGTTTTTTTTTTCTTGTTTCTTGCCTCTCTTCTACGACGTCTTCTTCTTTTTCTCCTCCTTCTCGTTCTTGTTAGCCTCGAAGGGGCCGTTTGATCTGCCGCCTAAAGAGATCGCCATAGACAGAAAGGAGTAAGAGTTTCAAGGTTGGTTGGGGAGGGCAGATATGAGTTGATTTTTTGTCCGTTCTTTGGTTGTCTAAATTTATTTAGGTCCGGCAAATAATGACAGTGTAGTATTTTCTCGCTCATGAGATTGTGAATAAGAAAACCCGGCTTAAGTCGGCAGAGCTGATTTTGAGAGAAACGGCTTTGAAGTGAAAATATGGGTCCGACACAAACTTCCAATTTGGCTGTTGTTTAGGGGACCGTGGCATGTTACAGGGTAAACACTACTCATTATGATCTCTATAACGGCTTTGTAATTAGACTAAGGTCTCCTAACAATAATCACTCCAATATTACCTGGTCAATTAGGTATTGCCACTTATAGGATTAAATGCCGTTTTCTCAAAATCTTGTTTTAGTGGGGTCACTGACTTCAATTTATCAGAAATGTCTTGTCTTTTATTATAATTATGTACAGAACTCAAAATGTCATGTTGCCGACTTAAGCCTGGTTTTCTCATGCACACTCACATAATTATGTCCTGTGATTGTAAACAAAATGGGAACTAAATCTTGACGTCTTGGTGTATGTTTGTCATCTTGAATTTTACAAGATGCGTATGTGATTTCGAAAAGTTACCATAATTAAAGAAAAAAAAAAAGACTGATGATCTGGCAAACTTCTTTATATCACTTCAAAATTCCAGCAAATCTATCACGATTCAGCAGCACTGGTAGCCTACACCATCGAGAATAATTTCGCTGGCCGACCAGAACTTGCTATGCCTTACTACACATCTCGATTCCAGTTCCTTTGGTTCGCCTCAAAAACTGTGGACCTCTTGAGTTCCGCAGATCTTCCATCGGAACTGCCGGTGAGTATTGATTTGTGGCAAAGGCAAAGGGCGTCAGACGCCGTAAGCTGTGTTTTCATATCGATGGTGTCAGGCGCAAACCGGCCAAGTCCAAAAATTTCATATTACTTTATATAGTACCAATTAAATTTTATGAAGCCTGGAATCCTGCATCATATGTAAAAGTAGCTGTTACCATTATCCAGTAGAAATAATCAAAATAAGCATGTGATCAAACCGGCAAGGTTCATTTCCCATTAGTTTTAGCGGCAGTTTTTTGTTTCTCCTGTAAAATTTGCTTATTTCGACTTGGCCGGTTTGCCCCGAACACCATCGAAATGTACGGAAACGACAAAAATCCATCAAGTAGTAAAAAAGAAAGAGTGTTTCCATGAGTACGGTAACAGTGTATCCGTAGACATGAAAACATTCCTTCCATTTCACTACTTCAAGGGTGTTTGGCGTTTCCATTTCCGTACACATGAAAAACCAGCTCTACGCCGTGTTTTCATGTGTATGGAAAAGGAAACGGAAACGTTAAACTTAAAAAAAATCCATCGTCTAGTAGTAAAAACGAAGGAGTGTTTCCAGATGTACGGTCATGGCAATTCCGGACGCATGAAAATATTCTTTCTGTATCACTACTTGAAGGGATTTTGACGTTTCAAATTGCCGTTTCCGTTTCCGTACAGATGAAAACACAGCTTAACCCTCTGGTACCCATCGGTCAATATTTGAAGGGTGTCAGGACATGTCCAATGCTCTATTTCTGGAACACTGACAAATATAATAATAATAATAATATATTGCATTTATATAGCGCCCAACCCCGTCGATGACAAGCTCTGGGCGCTTTAACAAACTCTTACACACACACACACACACGCATACACAAAAGAAATTCAAAAATATTTACTATTGTTGCTGCCGAAAAACACCTAGCCTAGTTTGTCTGAAAGAAATGGGTCTTCAGATGGCGTTTGAAAGAACCAATGTCATTAATTTCCCTGGTTGTCTTTGGAAGAGTGTTCCAGATGGTAGGGCCAAGAAATGAAAAGGACTTTTCTCCTACAGTGGACAGATTCATTTTAGGTACTTTCAATTTTGTAGTGTCAGATGATGATCTTAGTTGACGAGATGGAACATAGTAATCAGTTAAATCAACTAGGTACGATGGAGCAGTATTATTGACACATTTGTGACAAATGGATGACAATTTGTACATTATTCTTTTCTCGACTGGCAGCCAGTGCAAACTCTGCAGAAGTGGCAGTGCTGAATCTCTTTTCTTTTTCTTCAAAACAAGTCTCGCTGCATTGTTTTGAGCAATTTGGAGTTTTCTAATATTTTTTTGTGAAATTCCAGCCAAAAGGGAGTTGCAATAGTCAAGCTTTGAAAGTACAAAAGAATTTACTAAAACAGCCGCAGTTTCAGTTGAAATAAGATGTCTGATTTTACCAATTTTCCAGATTTCCATGTATAGAATACGAATGAGGTGACTAACCTGAGACGACATAGAAAGATTTGAATCAATGTAAACCCCTAGGTTTTTTACTTTTTTTGAAATTTCTATTGAATTAGTGCCAATTATCATCTCAGTTCTGTCCACTTCTTGCAGAACCCGCTCACGGCCTAATAAAATAACCTCAGTTTTATCCTCATTTAGTGCCAGTTTGTTTTGGTTCATCCAGCTTTTAATTTCTGTTATACAGTTTCCAGCCTGCTGCAGAAGGCTGTCAACATCGCATGGCAAGGCAGAACTGTAGAGCTGGGTATCATCAGCATAGAAATGATATTGTAAATTAAATTTCTTTATTTCATGTACAAGTGGAATAGTATAGATAGTAAACAAAATAGGACCAAGCACTGAGCCTTGTGGTACGCCATACTGAAGCGCATAAGAAAAAGATCTTATTTTGTTGGTTACAACAAATTGGTGGCGATTTGACAGGTAAGATTCGACCCATTTAAGGGCGACCCCTCTGATTCCAAACGATGTTTCTAGCCTTCTGAGCAGGATTTCGTGATCGATGGTGTCGAACGCTGCTGATAGATCCAACAAATTTAGCAGAGTAATATTTCCAGAATCTGCCTTTACTAATATGTCATTCATGATTCTTAATAGTGCAGTTTCAGTACTGTGGTTACTTCTGTAAGCAGATTGAAATGGTTCCAACAGGTCATTATTTCTCAAATGACACATTAATTGTTGTAATATCACCTTTTCAAGGATTTTTGAAAGAAAAGGAAGGTTTGAGACGGGTCTATAATTTTTCAACATATTTTGATCAAGAGTCGTTTTTTTCAAAAGTGGTGTTACCCAGGCTGTTTTAAAATAATCAGGGACAGACCCACTTAAAATAAGAGTTGTTTATTATTTTTGTAATAGTTGGAACCAGTTCATCAATACAAGATCTAACCAAAAATGTAGGAATAGGATCGAGGTCACAACATTTTGATGGCGATGCCATGATGATAGATTTTACAGATTCATTCGACACAACACCAAAAGTGTCTATAGGATTTCCCTGAAACTCATCAAAATGATCAATGGCATCAAAACTGTCAAGATTTTCTCGGATAGTTGTAACTTTTTTATCAAAATAATCAGCAAAAACATTGGGCAACAAATTGTTCTCGTAAATTGTGGGTAGAGGTGTTTCCTTTCTTTTCCCTGTGAGTTCATCACAAATACTAAAAAGTTCCTTACAAGATGTAGAATTTTGAAGTTTAGTGACATAGAAGTCTTTTTTTGCAAGTTTAATAACACATTTCCATTTGTTCTTTTGGTGTTTGAAAATGTCCTTGTGGACTGTAAGACCTGTCTTTAACCATTTCCTTTCTGCTTTGCGACATTCTGCTTTGGCTGCTTTGACATCTAGGGTGTACCATGGAGCGAACGGTCTGTTGGAGATTGACCTGGTCTTGATAGGTGCATGTCGCTGTAGTAGATCTTGCTGGATGTTATTATAAGATGTGATGTCGCCTTCAAAGTTCTCGAGAGCATTGGCCATTTCCGTCTTGAAGGCATTGATGTTGATACCTTTTATGTCTCTGGACGACACAACTTTTTTGATGATATTTGGCTTTGCGAAATCAATATCGAGTACGATGGTTTTATGATCCGAAATGAGTTTTTCTAGGACGGCGGTGTTGGTGAAGGTGCTCAAGGTTTGTTTGATGATCACTAAATCTAAGATGTGACCAGCTCGATGAGTTGGACATTTGATTATCTGAGACATGTTGCATTGGTCGATAAGTTCTTTAAGTCGTTTTACTTCAGATGATGTTTCAGAATCAAAATGAAAATTAAGATCACCCAAAAGAACAGGGTATCCTTTCTCGCAGGTTAAGCGTGGTAGGAGAACTTCAAGTTCACTCAGAAAATTGGTTTTACTGCCTGACGCTCGATAAATGCAGACAAAATGAAAGACTTTGGTGCCAAGATCTAATGATAGCTCCATAATCTCAAATGTTTCAGGTTGGTAGCTAGTTTCCGGTTTAATAACAATTTTTGGTTCAAGTGATTTTCTGAAAATTACAGCGATCCCGCCTCCAAGACGATTTTTCCGAGGAAAAGATTTAATTTTGAAATTAGGAGGTGTCAGTTCATCTTCAATAATAGCATCACGCTCTTTCACTAACCATGTTTCAACGATAAACAGTAAATCTAGATTCTTTTCGTGAATGAGGTCCACAATGTCTTCAGTTTTATTTCTAGATGACTGAGCATTTAAATAACCAACTCTGATGTTACTGCACTGGTCACGTTCTACATCATCAGTGTCCACTTTGATTAAATTTGCTTTGCATACTTGTCTATATCCAGGGAGACAACCATGTCTACTGGTGATGTTTACTTTAATTCTCTGTTTGCCTCCCCTTCTTGAGCGTTTGGTTGCTGTCTTTGCTGATATTAACACAATAACATAATATTTAACAAAAGTTTAATGAATAAACTGAACTTTCATATTTCCTTAAAATGGCCCGAGATTGTGCATTTTGCTGGCCCTGTCAGGAAAGCGAACAAGTGAAAAGAACCTTATTTTACAGAAACTAAAAAAAAAAAAATTCTGTTTCAGTTGAAATGTATTCCTTATCTTGAACACTATTTTAAGTTGCATATAATAACATTTGGATTACTGTAGATCTACACCCTTTTTATCAATAGAAATATGAACTTCCTTTCAGGAGTTCACAGAATGATTGGCAAAAATGAGTTGTCATAATTATGCAATTGTCGGAACACACCGGTGCGGTCTCATGATAGAGTCAGCGATATGTCATCACTGCTCTACGATAATGGCATAATATCAGTCTTACCGGTATGCCACAAGGCAACAGGCGGTTTTTTACATTCCTGGTTTGATAGCTATCAGATAATATTATAGAAAAAGAAATGCGTCAACAGGAAAAACGCAATAATCCAATAGAATCATAATGGCATAAGTCACCAAATGACAGGAGAAGAAACAGGCTTTTCTTACTGTCTCAAGAGTGTCAAAATTGACTTATGCCATTATCGTTGAGCAGTGATGAATGATGTGTAAAATATTCAGTAACAACATATTGTGATTTCTCGATACGCCAATAATTATCGCCCTAGATATTTTAGTTTAATGTCAAAAGTGAACACATATATTCGTACTCCTAAACGATCGTAATTTTTACAGTAACCAAAATCGGAATTACAAATATTTTGAAGAACTCCGCTTTAGCATTAATCTTAAGAACGTCGTTGCTCAAGATTCTAGAACGAGTACTGCAAATTCTGGAGGAGGCACTGAAAGGGGACGCAACCAAGATGATTCTTTATCAAGCTCAGCATGACGGACTAAAAGGCATGTATTTTGATGATTTTCTTGGCAATGGGGACGTAGCCTGGGATGGAAAGACCACAATGGTAAGAAAAATAATATTATCATTGTTTGTTGCTGTTAACTAGTGCCATCAATCGATGCCCTGTTTTTTTTTTTTTTTCTTTTTAGTGTTAAACAATTTTAATAAGGTTTCAACTGCTGAGTCCAGCGCGTTATAACCTCGTAAATTTTGGTCAACTTATTGTGGATTGCCGTTAAAATGCAATACATGGCGGGATTGTTGGTCAAGAACGTAGGTTAGGCACCAAGTTACAGCTCCCAATATTGAAACCCTGTTAAAAATAATACATTTTTTCCTTCTCCTGTAAAATTTTGATTTTAGACTTAACGAGGTTCCAACAGACGACCGACGATATTACTGTTGTTTGCTGTTGTTTTCTGGTGCTTTCAGTTGATGTCCTGGATTTGTTAACGTTACCACTGCTGCCGTTTGTATAAAGAGAGCATTGTATTTCCCAGCCGGGTGGTTGTTCACACCCGTATTTACTGCTGTTAATATTTTAAAAGCAAATGTGACCCGGTTTCTCAAATCCGTGATGAAGGCGCCGGCTCAGTTTCAGGAAAAACATCAATCTATCGACCCAGTGGCGTGCAGAGGTTTGGTGATGCCCTAGCATGCCCGGTGTAGCAGGCCAGATTATACCCCCGCCAGACTATACCCGGGGTTAAACTGGCCTAGCCCAGAATATACCCCGGGGTATATTCTGGGCTAGGCCAGTTTATACCCCGGGGTATACTTTGGGCTAGGCCAGACTATACCCCCCCCCCGGTCCAGATTATACCCCCTACTTAAAAAAAAAAAAACAATTCAAGACCACACTTTATTTCAACTTAAGTTTAAATTGTTTATTATCACTGTCATCAGGTATCATATTGAAGCATACAGACTTGACTATGGTAAATTATGATACATTTAAGAGGAAATAAACATGCAGTAAAAAGCATCGACATACAAAAGGTTTGAAAATCCATTCAAGTTGATATGATTAAACTTTAACACTAATTTTACTTGTGTCCGTTGGTACTATTATTGTTTTTTTTCTTTTTATATAATTAGTTGTCCATGAGTTAAACATTTTTTTTTTCTTTTTTGGCACCACTGACATATACTTAGTGGCAAAGTATGAAATGATTATAAGACTCATAAGTGTAAAGTGATCTGAATTTTATTTTAATTTTTGAAAATCAGAAATTTGCTTGATATGTCAAAACAATTAGATCTACATATAACGTTACAATAATGCAGAGAGAAAAGGCCGGGAAAGAACACACAGAGAAAACAACAACTACATCGTTTTAATAACCCAACTGACAGATGGTGCAATTCCATCATCCAGCAGACATTAAATACTTCACACAAAACTAAATACGTACTAAAATGTTTTCACATCATAAACTTGACCTGCCCTGATCCACTTGAGACGTTACAGAATGCTAACCAGTAATATACTGTAATAAAAATAAGAACACGAAATCATCTTATTTGTCCTTGAAAATAAAGAAAATATAATCTATATCAGAATTCATCATCATCATCATCATCTTGGAATATTATAAAGATAAGAGGGAATGTAAAAATGACCTGCACATCATTCTAGAATCTATAAGCAGCAAAGTGTGTGTACCAACTACATGTATACAGTATGTAAAAAATGTGTTAAAGCTTTTCAACTATTCAAGTGGAACTGGACAGAAAGCTTTAGTAAAGTAGCTTTGATAGTCGTGAAAACTGACAGATTAAATCCACAAAGTAATTACAGTATGTTACGGCAAAAAATTCGATGGATCATGTTGGGTTAGTATTTCTTGTTAGTAAATTCTTTTGATAGCTTATTTGTGGAAAGGATACATTTCATGTAGCTGATGGTTTAAGGCACTGGATTAGTTTGCAGGGCATTTGAAGGATTGCAATTATGTATTATAGTGAATAAAGGCATGTCACTTGCGGATGAAGTAAAATTTTAAAAACTTAATCATTTTGCCTGAATATGGGAGTATAATCTGGACTGGTGGAATATAGTTTGGCCGAAAGATCACAGTTTATTTCAATCATAGTTTAATTCATTTTTTTTTATCACTGTCAACGGGCACCGCAGTAATACATAGTAATACATACATACATTCTTGACTTCGGTAAATCATAATACAATTCAGAGGAAAAAACATGCATTATTATGTATTGATATGCTATGTGGTGAATATCCATTCAAACTGATATAATTCAACTTTAACTCTCATTTCACTCACGTTCGTTGTCATGTTGTAGTTGTTTTGTAGTTGGTTGCCCATGAATAAAATTTGCACTGTATTGTTTGTTTGGCACTGACATACACTTAGTCGCAATGGATGAAATAATTAACACACTCATAAAAATGAAGTCATTTTAGAGTATTTTTGTGTGCGAATACACAGTTGTTAAATCCTCTGGCAGGGACGTGTCAAGCTTAGGAAGGAAAAGACGGACAAGGTCTTTTTTTTTTTAAACTTTATTTCACTCGCGAGTGACATACCCTTATTCACTATAACACGTAAGTTCAATCTTTCACATGCCTTGCAAACTAATTTAGTGTATTAAACCATAACGTACATGAAATGTATATCTTTCTACAAATAAGCTATCAAAGAATAATATTCACAAACAAGAAATACTCTTAATGCAACATGATCCATCGAATTTTGCCTTAACATACTATAGATCTGATTACTTTTTACAATGCGCTACTTTTGTCTCAGTGGACTTACTCTGTTGGTCTACACAACTGTCAAGGCTATTTCACTAAAGCTTTCTGTCCAGTTCTACTTGAATGGTAGAAAAGATTTAACACATTTTTATGTAGTTGATATACACATCTTGCTGCTTATAGATTCTAGAATGATTTGTAGGCCTACACTGCCGTTTTTTACACTCCCTCTTATAACTCTGCATTATTCCAAGATAATGATGATGAGTCTGATGTTGATATTTCTCTTTATTTTCAAGAGTAAATAAGATGATTTCGTGTTCTTATTGTTATTGTATATTACTAGCTAGCATTCTGTAACGTTTCAAGTGGATCTGGACAGTGGGGTCATCAGGCGAAAAATTGAGTGCCTATAATTTAGTTCTTTTTGAAGTGGATGATGGAAGTGCACCATCTGTCAATAACTGTTGGGTTATTAATATGTTTTTATTATTTTTTTCTATGTGTGTTGTTTTCCGGCCTTTTTTCTCTGCATCATTGTAACAAAAAAAACAAAAAAAACAGTGCATGTTTTACTCATGGCCAACCAATTATTAAAATACAATAATGATAATAATAATAATAATAATAATAATAACAAACACTAGTGAAATTAATGCCGAAGTTTAATCATATCAGTTTGAATGGATACTCAACCCTTTTGTATATCAATGCATTTTAATGCATGTTTGTTTCCTCTAAAATGTATCATGATTAACAGGAGTCAAGAATGTATGTATGTATACTGATTTAAACTAAGGCTGAAATAAACTGTTATTATTATTTCCTCTAAATTGTATTATGATTTTATAGGTGTCAAGAATGAGTTCGTTTATGTATTAATATGATATCTGATGACAGTGATAAAGAACAGGCTGAAATGAACTGTGGTCTTGTCTTGTTTTTTGAAAAACAGTAGGGGGTATAATCTGGACTGGGGGGGAGGGGGGGGGTATAGTTTGGCCTAGCCCAAAGTAACCCCGGGGTATAAACTGGCCTAGCCCAGAATATACCCCGGGGTATGTTCTGGGCTAAGCCAGTTTAACCCAGGTGTAGCAGGCCAGATTATACCCCCGCCAGACTATACCCGGGGTTAAACTGGCCTAGCCCAGAATATCCCCCGGGGTATATTCTGGGCTAGGCCAGTTTATACCCCGGGGTATACTTTGGGCTAGGCCAGACTATACCCCCCCCCCCCAAGTCCAGATTATACCCCCTACTTTTTTTAAAAAACAAGTCAAGACCGCAGTTTATTTCAACTTTAGTTTGAATTGTCCATTATCACTGTCATCAGATATCATATTGAAGCATACATTTCTGACTCTTGTAAATTGTGATACATTTAAAAGGAAATAAACATGCTTAAAAAGCATTGATATACAAAAGGATTGAAAATCCATTGAAACTGATATGATTAAACTTTAACACTAATTTTACTTGTGTCCGTTGGTATTATTATTGTTTTGGCTTTTTTATAATTAGTTGTCCATGAGTTAAACATGTATTGTAATTTTTTTGTTTGGCACCACTAACATATACTTAGTGGCAAGGTATGAACTAATTATAAGATTCATAAATGTAAAGTTATCTGAATCTTATTTTAATTTTTGAAAATCAGAAATGTGCTTGATATGTCGGAACAATTAGATCTACATACAAAGTTACACTGATGCAGAGAGAAAGGCCAGGAAAGAATACATAGAGAAAAAAACAACAACAACATTTTAACGACTGAACTGGCAGATGGTGCAATTCCATCATCCAGCAGACAATAAATATTTCACACTAAACTAAATACATGTATACTAAAATTGTTTCACATAATGAATTTAACCTGTCCAGATCCACTTGAAACGTTACAGAAAGCTAACCAGTAATATACAATAATAACAATAAAAACACCAAATCATCTTATTTACTCTTGAAAATAAAGAGAATATAATCAATATCAGAATCACCATCATCTTGGAATAATACAAAGATAAGAGGGAATATAAAAATGACCTACACATCATTCTAGAATCTATAAGCAGCAATAATATATGTGTGTATGTGCCAAGTACAGGTAAAAAAAAATGTGTTAAATCTTTTCAACTATTTAAGTAGAACTGGACTGAAAGCTTTAGCGAAGTAGCTTTGATAGTCATGTAAAATGACAGATTAAATCCAATGAGACAACAGTGCATTGCAGAAAGTAATTACAGTATGTTGTGGCAAAAATTCGATGGATCATTTTGCATGAACATGTCTTGTTAGTAAATGCTTTGATAGCGTATTTGTAGAAATGTATACATTTTATGTAGCTCATGGTTTAAGGCACTGGATTAGTTTCACTCACGTTCGTTGGCATGTTGTAGTTGTTTTTGTAGTTGGTTGCCATTGAGTAAAATTTGCACGGTACTGTTTGTTTGGCACTGACATACACTTAGTCCCAATGGATGAAATAATTGGACTCATAAAAATGAAGTCATTTAAAAATTTTTTTTGTGTACAAATACACAGTTGTTAAATCCCTTGGCAAGGGACGTGTTAAGCTTAGGAAGGTAAAGACGGACAATTCTTTTTTTTATTATTATTATTATTTCACTCGCGAGTGACATACCCTTATTCACTATAATACATAGGTTCAATCTGTCAAAAGCCTTGCAAACTAATCCGGTGTCTTAAACCGTAATGTACATGAAATGTATATCTTTCTACAAATAACCTATCAAAGAATGATACTCACTAACAAGAAAGACTGTTAATGTAACATGATCCATTGAATTTTGCCTCAACATGCTATAGATCTAATTACCTTTTACAATGCACTACTTTTGTCTCAGTGGACTTACTCTGTCGGCCTACACAACTGTCAAGGCTATTTCACTAAAGCTTTCTGTCCAGTTTTACTTGAATATTTGAAAAGATTTAACACGTTTTTTATATATAGTTGATACATATACATTGCTGCTTATAAATTCTAGAATGATTTGTAGGCCTACGCTGCCATTTTTACACTCCCTCTCATATATCTTTGCAATTTCTAAGATGATGATGATAATTCTGATACTGATATTTCTCTATATTTTCAAGAGTAAATAACATGATTTCGTGTTCTTATTGTTATCATTATTACTAGTTAGCATTCTGTAACGTTTCAAGTGGATCTGGACAGGTCGAGTTCATGTTTTATGTCTGCTGGATGATGGAATTGCACTATCTGTCAGTTAGATTATCATTAATATGCAGTTGGATTATCATTAATATGTTGTTTATTTTTTCTGTGTGTTCTTTTCTGGCCTTTTCTCTCTACATCATTGTAACAAAAAATACAATGCATGTTTTACTCATGGCCAACCAACTATCAAAATAATAATAATAATAATAATAATATCATCAACACACACGAGTGAAATTAATGCTGAAGTCTAATCATGTCAGTTTGAACGGATATGCAACTCTTTTGTATATCAATGCATTTTAATGCATGTTTGTTCCTTCTAAAATGTATCATGATTTACAGGAGTCGAGAATGTATGTATGTACACCAAAGTAAACTAAGGCTGAAATAAACTGTTATTATTATTTTCTCTAAATTGCATTCTGACTTGTTGGTGTCAAGAATGTGTTCATGTTTGTATTAATATGATATCTGATGGCAGTGATGAAGAACAGGCTGAAATAAACTGCGGTCTTGACTTGTTTTTTAAAAAAAAGTAGGGGGTATAATCTGGACTGGGGGGGTATAGTCTGGCCTAGCCCAAAGTAACCCCGGGGTATAAACTGGCCTAGCCCAGAATATACCCCGGGGTATATTCTGGGCTAGGCCAGTTTAACCCCGGGTATATTCTGGGCGGGGGGTATATTTTGGCCTGTTACACCGGGTATAGTCTGGGCGGGGGGTATATTTTGGCCTGTTACAGCACCGGGGCTAACTCCTAAATACTCAAGTATACGGCCTAGACACTCTTTGATTGGATCTCTCTCTCACTCCCCCCCCCCCCCCCCCCCGCCAAAAGAAAGGGTCCTTTTTCTTCACGCCACTGTAACGACCTAGTATGATTCAATAGAAATGGGGGTTTTGATTTGAATTTGATTTCGAGAACAATATGCTTTTAAATGAGTGAAATAGGATTTCATCTTACAAAATCCACCTGAATTACTGATTTGACCCGACAGGTCACATATTTTGATTGCAAAAATGGAAGTAAGAAATGTCTGTTGTTTCATTTTGTGTGACAGTTGCACGCCGAAGATCGTATATTCACCACGGCCATGGCGATGAACACATTGTTGTATACATGGACAACTTACAATTCTTCATTGAAAAGTGTGCAGTGGAAGGCAGGTAAGGAGGAGTGTCACTGGAAGTGTTCTTTCGTTGTCTTTCTGAAACGGTGATTCTTAGGCTGGGTTTTCATGTGTAGAGAGACGGAAGCGGCAAGGGAAACGTCAAAAACCCTTCCAGTAGGGAGCATAGATACAAAGAATGTTTCATGTATACGAAAGTAGCGTTTCCGTGCACATGGAACCACTCCTTTATTTTTTATTGCTGACGGATTATTGCCGTTTCCGTTTGCGTACACATGAAAACCCAGCTTTAATCTTTTAAAGCCTGTACTTCCCACTTACATTCATGATTCACGGCCTTGTTTCCGCTCACAACAATTCAGATTCCATGCCATACATCTAGAAACAATGATGGACGACCCAGGTCAGTGGAATAAAGCAATGGAGATCGAGTTGTCTGTTCGGAGAAACCATTTAACATCATCTGGAATCAGAGAAATGAAAACGGCTCGTAATTTCATTATACACGTGTAGGCCTAATGTGCAATATTGAACAGCCTTGGTGTTCCCCTCCTGAAATTCCTAAATTTCATCCAGGATAGATTTTGTTTCATTTTATTTTAGTCGTTCTTTTTTATTTCTGAAAGTCCTTTGATCTTGACCTACTTTTTCTATATAATGGAAATGCACCCATCTTGTTGAATGCCTATAAGTCACGTTAACCGTTTCATTCTTTTTCCGTTTTCCAATATTATAACAGCCTGTTATTAATTCCATATTGTTTTGAAAAATTTTATGCGGTTACACTTTTGGAAGTACGCATAATCTGGCAGGTGGACAGAGAGAAAGGAACAACTCCCTGTTAAACTTACAGTTCTGGAGTTGACGAACTATTGCCGTTAAAAAAAAGAAGAAATAAAATCCCAGAATACTTTCTTTCTTTTCTTCTTCTTCCGGCTGTCATGGTATTCGCTCAGCTAAAATTTAATCTTCCACAGATACGCCGGATCTGGTCAAGATGACAGTGGAGGCAAGTGTAAATTGGATAGTGGGCAACGCCTTAAGTGGTCGATACGCTTTCCACAACTCTTTCTTTACAGTGCCAGTCAAAAATTTGGAAGTGAGTTAATATTAAATTAATTAAAGTATCGTATTTTTACATTCAAAATTGTGTTAGAATTATTTTTCCCCTTTGATGTAAACAGTAGTCAATACAAAAGACGGGAAATAATAATAATTAGTATATCTTGTTTAGGGAGAGTTGGACTTATATTCCACTGAAACATTGAAAGGTCCTGTACACCCTCATGAGGCTGTCTCAGTTTCCAACATGATTATTATTATGTCATAAACGTGCTAGACAAAGAACACAACAGACATAGCCCGCCGTTAAGTTTGTTCTGCGACAAGTGTCTATCTCCACTTTTTTGGCTGAACTGTGTTTTACGCACTACACACTACTCCTGCAGGCCTTATCCATTGCGTATCCAAGTAGGCAAAAAGGATATATATCAAAAGGATTCGGTGTGTAATTTGCAAGCATTGCTAAAAAGCAAAAAAAAAAAAAAAAGTAACTCTACATGCTGCCAGTGTTTGGAATTGCAATCATCAGTTTCTGAAAAGCTGGAGGAAGGGGGTTAGAACCTTGTCATTCTAAGGGGATGTGTTTTAGACTGCATGTATGTAGCAGTGTTTCCTGATGTGATATGCTGTTGTTAGTTTTTCCTAATGGATTGTTCTTACAGTGTGTGTGTTTTTGTGTGTGTGTGTGTGAGCAATGTTCTTACTTGTTGGTAATGTTGTTTGAGCAATGGGCGTGTGTGTGGTGTGCGTTAAAGACTTGTAGGTCTTAGATATTGTATTTGCTGTTGTACTGTTACTGATGCTGTGACAACAAATTTCCTGGAAACAGGATAATAAAGTCATATCTTATCTTATCTTATCTGTTTCTTGTGATATTTTACAGACTGTCAACTGGCGATACCCTGCCAACAAATTTGAGTATCTGAACGGCACCGTCATCACGGATTGGTCCGCCTTCCCAAAAGCCACTGACGTAATTCTTGCAGTGCAAGGTTACATCGATCCAACTCAGTACGACGCCATGCTGGACGAAGATCACTTTGGTTTCAAAACGCCAAAGTTATTCAAGGGATTTAACTGTCCCAGTCCGTATATTTACTGGAGTTCTGACCCTTACACCTACGCTTCCGTCATTCTCGCCCTGACTCGATATTCCCGCATTGGCTCCTAAAGCTGGGTTCACATGTATACGGAAACGGAAACGGCAACGGAAATGTCAAAAACCCTTCAAGTACTGAAATAGAAAGAATGTTTCCGCACGCCGTTTCCGTACGCATGGAAACACTCTTTCATTTACTATAATTATGATGGATTTTTTGCCGTTTCCGTTTCCGTACACATGAGAACCCAGCTTAAAGCTGTTTTTACGTGTGTACTAAAACGGAAACATCAAAAATCCACCGAGTAGTAAGAAGAAATAGTGTTTCCATATGTACCGAAACGGCGTTTCCCTACACATGAAAACATTGTTGTACTTCACCACTTCAATGGTTTTTGAAGTTCTCATTGCCGTTTCCACATGAAAATCCAGCTTAAAACGAGGTTTGAAAATAAAATCCACGGTGTTCTTGCAGTATAGCATTGCTTTCTGTTTTCATTTTCTGTGACATCAAGATATGTTTGCTGTACTTTTCTTTTTTGTCTCACTTTTGTTTTTTTTCATAGAAGTGGGGAAATTGCTCGTTCATTGCTTTCAAAAAGACTTACTTCCCGCCATCCTTACTTTCTCAGTTCAGAATAGGCAGTAGCATAATACACGTCATTATTGTCTCACTTTCATGGTACAAAAACTGTTTTTTTTTTATGAAGTTACTGATGAGACATAACTGTTGACATGTCTCTTTCCATCCACCCGGCCGCACATCCATCCATCCATCCGTCCGTCCATCCATCCATCCATCCATCCATCCATCCATCCATCCATCCATCCATCCACCCACCCATCCATCCATCCATCTTTTCATTCTTTGTCTGTAGGTCTGCATGTCTATCTATCTGCCCGCATGGGGGTCTCTCCGTCCGTTTTTCTGCTTGTCTGTCTATCTATCACTGAGGGGAATGACTTAAATATGGGTAGCAGTTTTTTTTCTTTCACTAATAAAATGATATAAATGGTCTCCATATATTATGTTTATAGACATTTTTAGAATTTATGTTAATAATTGGATGCAGGACGTATCAGTTTGGGACGAACCAACATTTCGGTCATAATACAATCATTTGTCGCTCAACAGAGATAGCTTTTCAGAAAAGGAAAGAAAACCCATAACTCACTACTGGCCTTCTATCTATAGAAAGAATGTTCTATGTAATTATATTTTAGTAATGTATTTCCATTTTGTTCAAGTTCACGGGCCAGTTGTTATGGGCGTTAATGATCCCTGAACACCGTACAGGGTCAGAAGCTATAAGGTACCACGTATTTCTTACTGTAGGACCAAGAACCAAACAGTACTTGAATCGGACTCAGCACTGATCAGCCAATGGCCTGGATAATCTCAGTGTGAAAGGATAATACGCTCGGGTAGGCCAAGCTAATCTAACCCACTGGTTCATGTATCCGTCTTTTCAAGAATGGACGGGATGACATTGATTTTCTCGAGAACTGTCAGTTGCATTTATATTTCAACGTTTTGCATCGATCCATATTTCATACTAAACCTTATGGGACTGGGTTTTTTAGTTGTTAGACTTTAGCCTGAATTTGAGTTTGCTTCTTTGCACTTTGTTAAAAAAATGTTATTATTAAAAAAGCGTTTTTAAAGTGCTAAACTGTGCGGACCCCAAAGAGCTCTATAGGGAACGGGATTGAATGACACAGTTACTATATTTAGATTTACGTCATGGGACATTCCAACTGTTCAACGCGGCGGTTAAGCACAGTTATGGACTTTGTACACACTTTTCATGTGCAGTTGATCTTTGTGCCTCGAATCGTCCTTACAAAGTCCATAACAACTGTCCTTAACCACCGCGTTGAACAATTCGAATGTCCCGTGACGTCATCGGTAAATTTAAATATAGTAACTGTGTCATTAAATCCCGTTCCCTATAGAAAGACTAGAGGGGAAGTAGGTCAAGTCACTGTGCGCCTGTGGTGCCTCGAGGCGAGACAAAAAGAGCGCAAGATTTCGACAAAAAGGTTTGATTCTTCTTCTTTCGTTCACCAATCTAAATCTGCAGATTTGTTCTTTTAAGAAAATCTACGGTTTTCTGTAGTTCTGGCAGAGCACCATAGAGTTTGATATTCAGGTCGGTGGGTTGGGGCCAATACGCTTCTCGCAGTGCTGTGAAGAGTGTGCAGTTCTGCAATATATGCTCCGTGTTTTGAGGAGACTGGCTGCACTCACATTTGGCAGATGTTCCTATTTTAAACTTGGTGAACATATGGTGGTGGAGCCTATTGTGGCCAGTTCTTGGTCTGAACAATATTACTTGATCCTTTCTGTAAAATGGTTCGCACTTTTTATGTACTATTAATAGTTCCTGCCCTTCTTTTATCTGCAGTGGCGCAGCGCTAGGCGGCCACGCGAATTGCTGCCATCTTTTAGTGGAAGGAAGATATTAGGCGCAGCGGAGTGCCCTCGCTAGTTTATTTTAAAGCTCAGTGGCGGACCCTGAGACAGCTGTACTTGCGAAAAGCCTTTGTTTTCAAGGTCTGTGATTATCAGTTCGCACCGAAACTAAGAAATAAATCCTACCAGCTTAATTGATTTTATGGTATCATCTTGTCAAACAGTAATGCTAATTAAAAGCGAACTTTACACTTAGGCTACACCCCTGACATCAAATCTTTAGTCAACGCGAAAGGGATCCGCTGGCCTACTTGTACTACTATAGGTAGTTGGTGCTTAACCAGGGGACATTCGTCTTCTGGGTGAAATTAGAAAATACCTTGGCTTGTACCCACTCTACTACTGGTACCTATAACTGATGATTTAATACACACACACAACACACAAGTGCGTACACGAATTTCAACTTTTTTTTTTTTTTTAACATTATACACATAAATCCGAACTTAGAACAGAGTTACGTGCCTACGCCGTTGAGTTAATACAATATCGCCAACAAAACACTGTATGAACGAAAATAAATGCGTGGGTGAGTTTAATTTTAAAAAGAATGTTTAACAGTATGCATACAAAATCCAAATTTAAGATAGATATGATATACTTGCTTGCGCCGTGGAATTACTACAAGAAAACACTGCATGAGCAAAAAATAAATGCATAGTTTAATTCCAAATAAAAATTGAATACGTGCTTATGTCATGGAGAGAATACAGTACAACGTAAGGCCGCCCTTACATAGGGCTTCATTTTTCACTCCTCACTTTTCTCTTTTCACTCTTCATTTTCTTGATCATTTACATTGATGATTCACTTTTCATTTTTCACTCTTCATTTTCTTGATCATTTACATTGATGATTCACTTTTCACTTTTCACTCTTCATTTTCTTGATCATTTACATTGATGATTCACTTTTCATTTTTCACTCTTCATTTTCTTGATCATTTACATTGATGATTCACTTTTCACTTTTCACTCTTCATTTTCTTGATCATTTACATTGATGATTCACTTTTCACTTTTCACTCTTCATTTTCTTGATCATTTACATTGATGATTCACTTTTCATTTTTCACTCTTCATTTTCTTGATCATTTACATTGATGATTCACTTTTCACTTTTCACTCTTCATTTTCTTGATCATTTACATTGATGATTCACTTTTCACTCTTCATTTTCTTGATCATTTACATTGATGATTCACTTTTCACTTTTCACTCTTCATTTTCTTGATCATTTACATTGATGATTCACTTTTCACTTTTCACTCTTCATTTTCTTGATCATTTACATTGATGATTCACTTTTCACTTTTCACTCTTCATTTTCTTGATGGTTGGGGTTTTCCCAACACATATACACATGGTCTTTAAACTTAAAAACTTAATAATCATATAGTATTTAGTATCAAACCACGCTAGAATTTAATGGGAAATTCGATTCTGAACTCAGATTTTGATTTTGTGACAAAAAGTGTATTTGAAATGAAAGGAGCCACGCCCCCACCTCTCTTCATCCCACACTAGAAATGAACAAGTTCATTTTTGTTGTCAGGAGGGCTAATCGCTTATTCATCCATGAAGAGTGAAGAGTCTGGGCTCAAAGCGAAGTACTCGTATTGATTTTACGTTCTACAATTTTGTTATCTATTTAATTATTTTATTGATTCAATTTTCCACCCTGTTGCATTTTTTTTTCCTAATGGAAATCAATCAATCGAGAGCATGATTTGTCTTCCCTTTTCCTTTGTGTTTTATTGTATCACTAGATGTCCTACCGGGCATTGTCCGGAATAAACAATCATGTGCTCCCCTCTCCCCCTCTCCCTCCCTCTCTCTCTCTCTTTCTCTCCCCCCCCCCCCCCTCTCGTTCTCTCTCTCTCTCATATAATAAAAGTAATAAACTACAGTCTTGCTTCAGAACTCATGCGCACCAGAACACTACGCACCATATACTGAACGCTTGATACGGTTACTTTTTATGACATGCACGGTACTATATATTACGAAACAAACATGCAAAAATACAGATGTTACATAGCAATAAACATTGTTATTTTTAAAACAATAAATGCTTGAAGTAAACAACTTTTAATCATAGCCATCATCTTCCTTATCTCAATTGCCACCTTCCTGCCAAATTTAAGGCCTGAAGAGTGTATAGTTTGGTCAGTTAGTCATGCCAAAGGTTGCAAGTTACTGAAATATATACTAGACTAGATGACCCGGAATAAACAATCATGTGTCCCCTCCCTCCCGCTCTCTCTCTCTCTCTCTGTCTCTCTCTCATATAATTAAAGTAATAAACTACAGTCATGCTTCAGAACTCATGCGCAGCAGAACACTATGCACCAAACTGAACGCTTGATACGATTACTTTTTATGTCATGCACGTTACTATATATTATTAGAGGTGAGGTGTGAGGGGGACGGGAGGAGGCGTTTAGGAATTAATGAAGAAGGGAAATTGTGGAATATGAAAATTAAACTTAACAAAACCCATCCACTCTAGAGTGGTAAGCAGATTTTTTGTTTAAAGCATTATTTTATACCGTGATTGTAAACACAAACCTTCTTCAGCCGAACGCATTACTTTCAAATGCAGCATTATGATTCTAAATCATTTGGTAGCCGTGATGGTAGAATAACGTGATGGAAAACCGGATTGATCTATTTTTCTTCATTTCCTCTTGGTCTGACCCTGCCTAGGTGCCAGACACAGAACGGTATGATTTCTAGCAGATTGAACAGAGAAACACACTCGCAGATTTCTATAAAAAAAATAATCAGGACAAACTGAAGTCGTGAATAGATCTTGGCCCTGTTAAGTCACTGAATTTCTTGGTTTGAACCTAACACCAGGGCTAGATTAACCATCAAGCAAAATAAGCAGGTGCTTAGGGCATCAAAGGTAAGGGGAGGGGGGGGGGCACCATAGACATTTTTTATTGCCGCATTTACCATCGACCATTTGGTGCTAAACTACAAATAATGCAGCTTAACCAGGGCCCACAAAAAGGTCCCCCCCCCAATAAATGAACAAAACTGAACTATTTGTTGGCGTATAAGATTCACAGTTTTTATTTTTCTAAAGGCATAAAAAAAATGCCCTGCACATTTTTGTTTCTATTTTGAATTACTGCCAGTACAATGGGCCACCACAATCCTTTACGTGTTTAGGGCTCCACAATCCTTTACGTGTTTAGGGCTCCTAAAGGTCTTAATCCACCCCTGCTAAGACTGTTGTGTTTTGTGTTGTTGTTGTTTTTCTTTGGGCATATTTATGGCTCTTCAGATTTGACAGGTTTGTATTTTTTGTTTGCGTTATCTCACAGTCACTCAAAGCTGAATTATTGTATCTATAATTCTTGAACATTGAACAGGGCCTAGATTTTCTGTTGTTGTTGTTTACCACTGTCACACCATTATTTTTAAATTAAGGCAAAACAACTCTAAAATACATCATGTATTATAGCATTATCATAATATACTAATAGAAATTAGGTGGATAAGGTAGGACACATGCACTATACAAGAAGACACACTGGTACACATACTGTGATATTCACATTTATAAGGAAGCGCATATCCGTACAACATGTCGTACGGATATGGATAGTGCATATCCGTACAACGCACACAATTCGATAACGTAGAACACACACCGGAATACTATATTACTGACCTTGTTAATTTGCATAGTTTTTAAAATTCACGAAATATCATAAAAACCACAGAAAAACTGTGGGGTCGCAGCAGGGCTATAAGCAAAGTCAAAATTGGGCAAAAAGAAAAGGTTGTATGTTGCGAAGCCCCGCGTGAGAAATAAAACCCAAACAATACAAAGCAAACTAAAGAGAAGACAAAAAATACACAAATTTTCGGCTTTCGCCTTTGTCAAGTGAAAAAAACGAACAATAAAAGACTTCAACAGGAACGAAGTGAACCGGTTTACTTAGCTGCGAGTTCTTGCTTCGTTAGCAGCACCAAAGCATGTCCGTCCGCCAAAAGCATGGAAGCAGGAAGTTTTTAAAAATATGAATCGGCTTAGTAGCAAAATAATCCCACTTCTGCTCGGAGATTGCGTGCGTGATCTGCTGTAATAATAGAGTGTACGACGATCGCCAATGGCTACCCCAACCCCTTTTCGCCTGATGAGTCAATCTGACCACCGCCCATTGATACAAACTGGCTAGACCCTCAAACCCCCAGGTTCATCTGACTATTCTATATGTTGTCACTTTAAATTCGTGAACACCATACCAAGTTTTGTTTGGGCAAACCTTCACCAGTCGCGCTTTTGGTAAACATGTTGTACGGATATACACTTCCTTCACATAATTACATTCAACATTCCGTAAACGACCAGCTATGTAATTTGTTTGTTTAATTCCTTTATTATACTCGTTTAACGTCTGTGTTCTCCGTGTCCTGCAAAGCTGGGTCTGGGATTGGCTCCATGTACTCATGTACTTGCTTCACTTCTGTGCCCACCTCGTTATACAATGGCTGATCTTGACTTGGTACTATGTAGGCATATGACCCATTGTCCCTCACTTGCATGTCTCCGGCGGCGTCACTCTGAGCTGTTGATATAAGCCGCTTTTTTTTTTTTTTAAAACAATTAACCAATGTGACATTTTAAGCCGTGCATTCATGTTCAATTAGTAAAGTTGATGTAAGCACACATTCTACAGTTGATGAAAGTACATGTAGTAAAACCGATGAAAGTACACGAAGTATGGTTGATGAAATTACAAACAGTATAGCTGATGAAAATACAAGCAGTACGGTTGATGAAAGTACTTGTAGTGCAGCTGATACAAGTACACGTATAGTTCAGCTGATGAAAGTACGTGTAATACAGCTGATGAAAGTACGTGTAGTACAGCTGATGAAAGTACGTGTAGTACAGCTGATGAAAGTATGTGTAGTACAGCTGATGAAAGTACGTGTAGTGCAGCTGATAAAAGTACATGTATAGTTCAGCTGATGAAAGTACGTGTAGTACAGCTGATGAAAGTACGTGTAGTACAGCTGATGAAAGTACGTGTAGTACAGCTGATGAAAGTACGTGTAGTACAGCTGATGAAAGTACGTGTAGTACAGCTGATGGAAGTAGTACAGTTAATATGTAGATAAGCATTTCAAATTCCAAATATGTTCTAGTCTGCCTTATCCTGTATAAAAAAGCTTGGCATGTTAAATGTATAGCAATTACAAACATTACTTGGCCGAGTCTACCTTTCCAATCATAATTATAACTGTTTCCTTGCACTGCACAACTACTTAGTCAGTTTCTCTGCTTCTTTAATGAAGACTGATCATTTTAGTTTAGCTCCTGTGTATAGTTTGACCAAAGGCGAAAAGAATTACAAGAATGATGTAATATGTAAAATCACATATTTCCAATTTGAAACCACATACAAACACACACATAAAAAAAGAAACTGCTCCCATGAAGAGTGTTTTTGTGGTTTTTCGTTGAGCGTTTTTTCGAAAAGTGGTTCATCTAAAATATACACTTACATGGGAACACGTACAAAAAACATTGAAGGAGCGAGTTTTAGAAAGTGCACATTTTCACGAGTGAAACAGGCGCGCAAAAGAAGCTCCAAATATCACACCTCATGGGACCAGGCTTTTACATGGGCCACGAACAAAATAAGAAGTTCATGAAATTCCTTACACCTTGTGATGACTGTAACTTTGCAAATAATATATATATATAAATATATATATATGTAAAAAAAAAAAAAAACAACAACTTTAAATGTTAATAGGATTCCATTCACGATACAGTTAATCATGCCTTTGGGATCGGACTAAAACCCAATAAGCCTTAAAGAAAAAATGACCAAGTTTGTTGGATGTGCTTCCCTAGCTCCATTACCATTTTCACTCACCGTGTCGTGGGGAGGCTGTTGAACTGGGTGTGATGCCAGAAACTTCCATCACAGTATCATAATGTCCCTCGTCTGGGTTGGGAGCAAACAGGATATGATGACGCCAAGGGAACACCCAGCGGAAGACAAAATTGGCATATTTATCTATTAAAGACAAGTATGCTATGAATCTGTTGTCGGTATCTGCTTTAAAAAATTGTCCATTTTATATTCTCCTAAGGAGAAAAATGATATGGATTAATGTTAAAGAATCCTAAACCCTCCCCCCCTCCGCCCCCCCCCCCCCCCCCATAAAGCTCTTTCCTAACCAAGACGTCACTGAGCTGTTATAGATCAATGGTGCCTAGTGGAGAACCAGGTTCTTAGAAGGTTACTAAAGAAATCCGCCGTCTCATAATATTTTGTTCTGCCTGACGATTTTCCTGAACAATTGATCCACAAATTGGCCCTGTAAACGTCTAGCTTATTTCATTACTTATCTCCGAAAGTTTTCATACAATATGTTCAGCCATTTTTGTTTTTCAAAAAGTGAGAACATAGCCTGCACATTACCACAGTAGTATGGTAGTATAAAGCATTGTGATCTCTAACTCAAGATAAAAGCAAACGATGGTACTGACGGTAAAATAATTGAAAATGGATGTGGAAGCTATTATTAACAGTTAAACATAATTATCTATTTGACAAGGAGGGAAAGATAAATGAAATATTATGGTATACTTCAAAGAAAAAGTGCAAAATATCTAAATAAAATACAACAATATTCTACCCTATAGTTTCATAATAAATATTTCTTTGATCAATTGAATTAAAACCAAATGTATCATAAATATTATTTGAAGGAATAAATCAAAAATAATTATTGAAAGAGCATTTAAAAGACTCCAAGAGACGATTCGTAATAGACGATAGTTAAGATTCTTCTTCGCACATAATGACGTCACAATAACATTGTTCGCAAAAGAGGGCGTGCGATATATAAAATGTTTGCACGATTGTATTTCTCAAGAACTCCCATCTAGGGGTGTAATAACATGAGATTATCGCTTTTTGTGGTGGAATTTATTCAAAGACTAGGCTATGTTTTGGTCAACAATATATTGCTGTAAAATTGTTTAATCTCGTTATTGTTTGCCTATGGGAGTGCGCAGGATCTCTCACTATCTTAGATCTAGAAAAATGGTTCTTAACTTAAAACAGCTGTCCCCTATATCCGTGTTTTATGCCTGTATTTCTTCCATTGGCCAGTCTTTAAATGTTTTGCTTTGTGTTTTTAACTTCCTCTAGAGCAGGCCGTATTTCTCCCCTCCCCAGCCCAGTTTTCCTCAATTCCTCCCCCGTTTTGAATTGTTATCTAATAATTTTTCTCTCTGCCATTCTTTTACAGGAGCAAGTAGATTGTTGCAATTTTTCCTTCCTTTAGATTTCAAATTCCTCCTCTTAGAGCCACGTATCTCCCGTTTGAGAATCCCCGCGCCGGAGGAATTCACGACATCATTTGATGGGCTAGACTCCACAGATCTAGCAAAACAGATTAGGCCACCGAGAGCTATGGGTTGAACATCAACATGTTGCAAAAACCAGTTTGTACAACTCGGAATAAGACAAGTAAAATGAGACTCTGTACTTCCACGATCTTTGTGCCCGTTGTGTGTTTTATTTGATGGCCTAGGATAATGTGTTTACCCCTTGAAATCCCCCAGCCTCAGTAAAAACTGTCAATCTAGAAGATTTGATATTATTACTAACCTAAGGTTCTCATAGAGAGATAATTGTTTCTCAGTGGTGAGGGAGGTTCAGGTAAACTGTAATTGGTGCCACTATGCCCTCTTCTGTCAGCAGCCATCCCCTTCCGACGGAAGCTGATAACCACAAAACCAACAATGATAATAATGGCAATGATCAAACCGATGCCAAGTCCCAAGCCTAGACCTGTGGCCAAAGTATTGTTGTCACCACCGCTGTTTTCCTTATTCTTCAATGTTGTCGGATTGGGAACTGGAGCCGCACGATTGGGCTGATAGATCACTTGTCTTGGCTGAGTGTGGTTCAAAATGGACTCAGCCCTGCACTGGAATTCTGTTGCGCCTTAGATAAATTGAGAAAACAATTCTGAAACCAAATATGTTAATTTAAAATAATAAATCACAATGAATTATACTGAATAGTTTTCGTACGTTTACTAAACATGGTAGGATGTGTTAATGCTGTAGCCTAGTTTGAAATTCCACTCGCGCTGTTAATCTCCATACTTCAGTCGAGTAAGCTCCCCCCCCCCTCAAACACACACACACACAATGATTGCAGCCACACACCTAGGCCTGATTTAGATCTTGGGGGAGGGGGGGAGCAGGACATTTCATGTTTGGTGAGCCCCTCATATACAAAACATGAAATACACGGCAATTCATCACATTTACACACTCAAGTTCGTTCACTGTATGCACTTGGAATTGACAAGTTATGCATAGAAAGCTTAATTGGGTCACATATCTGTAGTAAATACGCGTATACATACGAAAATACATGACAGCAAAACTCCAAGTAGATGTTTAGGTGAGAAAAAATTACAAGAAATGCACTTCTTTGTTTCCATAGTTAAAAATGGCTGACGCAACAATACACAACAAAGTAAACCTCATTTTTTATATGTTTGTATGGGGAGGAATGGGGCTGGAAGGGGGAGCAATTGTCCCTTGACCCCCCCCCCCCCCCAATCCCATTTAAATCCAGTTTGGACTACACTATCTGACCTTGTCATATTCGCTTACTATCTGTGGCAGACAAAGTGATTGTTGCTGATCCGTCTGCACTTCTGACAGAATCCATTGGTTCACCAGAGGATGAATACCACTGGGCTTGCCCAGGAGGGAAACCCAGAGAAGTTAATTCACATCGGCAGGAAGCGTTGGTCCAGGACACGTAATCGGTGTCATCTGTTGTTGACCATTTGGGACAGTCGCCAGCCAGGCTGACTTCTGGAAGGCCTGCCATAATGAAATTCGGTTTGATATTTCTGTCAACGCCGATACTTTAGTACCACAGAAAATAAACACAACAGGCTACAGTCCCTTCTCCTGTAGCTTGTTTTACACTTTACCAAATAAACAAAAAGTACAATGTATTTCACCAGCTATTTAATTTGATTCATGTTTCCATCTTTTTAAACTTTTCAGGACCGTATTTAAAAGACGAGCTAAGCACATAAATTAAAGTCAGTGGTTGCATGAATTTTGCAAGTGCTTTTAAGCAAAGATTATAAAGTTGGATACAAGTCATGGTGAAGTGATAAATTAATCTTACGATTTTGTTACAATGCTACCACAATTTTAAAAAAAAGTTTTCTTCGGTGATTAAAAGTTATGAAGCTGAGAATTAAAGGCCTAATGTGACAGGGAAGATCTAACCAAATCAATTTTTATAGCTTTGCCTAAAACACCAGGTGCAACACAGTGAGAGTTGCATAGAACAATAAGCCTTATGAGCCACTTAAGAATAATTTTACTGCGAGTACCATTGGTAAGAATGAGAAAATGTTTAAGACCAGAGATATCCAAAATACTATTTAGCTTCGTCCCAGACAAAGGCACCCGAAATGCTGTATTCACATCATCTATGCTAATGGAAAGATGCATAGCTGCACAGAAGTACCTACACCTATGCTTCATTGACTATTCAAAAGCTTTCTATGGAGTTAAACATGAAGAATTATTTAAAGTTTTGGAAGAACTAGACATAGATGGAACGGAGTTAAGAATTATTAGAAATCTCTACTGGGACCAGACTACTGCGGTGCGAATTGAAGGAGAATACAGTGGATACAAAAACATCAAAAGAGGAGCCAGGCAAGGATGTGTCGGCTCACCTGATCTCTTCAGCGTATACAGTGGAACAATCCTTAGTTATAGAGAAGAAAGTCGAGGTCTTAAAGTAAATGGAGAAAATATTAATAAAATTAGATAATACTGATGTGTCTTAATGGCAGGTTCAGAAAGAGACCCTCAATTGCTTCTGGACACTATAGTGACTGAAAGTGAAAGTAAGGGGTTAACCTTAAATATCAAGAAAACAGAATACATGACAATATCTAAAAAGGCGTAAACCCTATCTGTAATCTCAGAAGTAAAGGTGAGAAGATTAAACAATTTCAAAAGTTTAAACATTTAGGCTATACAATTACACCAGAGGGCAAATGTACAACAGAAATAAAAAGAAGAATTGCGATGGCTAAAGATAACTTTAATAAAATGACCCCAATCCTATAGAACAGAAACATCTCAATTGTCAACAAAAACGAGGGTTTTGAGGAGCTATGTGTGGTCAACCCTCCTGTACGGAATGCTGGACATGAACCAAGGACGTCAAGCAAGCTAGTGGCAATGGAAATGTGGTTTTTAAGGAGACTGCTAAATATTCCATGAAGGAAACGAAATCGAATGAAATGGTAATAAAAGATACCAACACGAAGCGATCACTAATAAAAACAGGAGAAGGCAATTGCAGTTCATGAGTCACCTGAATCGACACAAAGGTCTTGAACACCTTGCTCTAACTGGAAAAATAGAGGGCAAAAAGAAGCAGAGGTAGACAAAGAATAACATATTTAGAGAGTTTGAATAGATGGGCGACAGGGAAAAAACCAGGACAAATATGGGTTGTTTTTTTTAGAGTATCCGAGCGGAGGAATGAATGACGAAACATGATCTTCGATGTCTGTTCCAGATCCGGCACATGAAGAGAGTGTGACAGCTGAACAGTGAACATAGGCGAGGGTGTCTCTACTCGATTTTCTTTATGTCCCTACTGCATTTGCCGCTAGGTGGCCGAGCGATTCACGTGAGGACAATATACCCCAGCTGTCCCATTTTTATTGTGTTTAGTATCTTTATTTCAAGTAAATCCAAGCAACCTGTAAATCTGTTTTATGACCACTTTGCCCTCATTCTGCTTTTCCAGAAAGGATACAGATTGAACAAAATGCATGTTTCATCAAATGATTATTAACACTTGGTACCCCATAACCAAGTTGTGCTATTCATTTCTACTGATTTTTTGGAAGTCCTCAATAACTGTGAATAATGTTCAATGGGGAATCGAAGGCTTTTTCATAATCAATTATAATTGGATGTTACTATGAGAAATGCCCCATACAATACTCATTTATATGAAATGTCAAAACTGAAGCCTGAAAACGGATGTAAAGCGATGTATTAAATAACACCAGGGCACTTTTCAAATTTACATTTTTTTTTTAATGTGTGTAGAATTTGCTCTAGTTTGTATATGGCCTTTAGCGTCTTTACAGACGGTCTTAGCAGCTAGAATATTCACTTTCACTTTGACTGACAGCTTCTCTCGTGGCTTATTCTACCAATGTTTGACCCGAGAGTGCGATGGCAGTGATTGCAGGTCAGTCTTTTGGGTTCACTTTGGCGAGTGTTTTCATTCCGCCTCTGTCGTTTTGTCAGGTATGTTTCTTTTGCCTTGAAGTCTATTGCGAGCGTGCCACTGCGCAATTTTTGTCTCCATCTGCTTCGATCACTTGCAAGGTTCTCCCATTCATTGGGGTCGATGTTGAATGCTTTCATCGTGACCTTGCAAGTGTCTTTGAATCGCAGATGTGGCCTACCTCTGGGTCGGTTGCCAGTAGCAAGTTCCCCGTAGAGAATTTGTCTGGGGATGCGATCATTTTCCATACGGTGGAGATGTCCAAGCCACCGCAGTCTTTTTTTGCCTAGGAGAGCCTGAGTTGATGGAATGTTGGCTCGGCTCAGAACTTCGATATTTGAGATCCTGTCTTGCCACTTGATCTTGAGAATTTTGCGTAGGCAGCGCAGGTGGAAGGAGTTGAGGGATCTTTCATGTTTGGAGTAGGTGGTCCATGTCTCTGAGCCATACAGCAGGGTGCTTAGGACGCAAGTTTGGTACACGAGTACCTTTGTTTTGATGGTCAGCTTGCTATTGTTCCACACCCTTTTTGAGAGTTTGCCAAAAGCTGTGGCCGCCTTTCCTATTCTGGCATTTATTTCAGTTGTTATGTCTGTGCTACCACTGATGGTTGAGCCTAGGTAGCAGAATTTTCCCACTTGCTCCAGAGGAGAGCCATTCAGCATGATTGGGTTGGAGTTTCTCAAGCCTTGTGTCAAAACTACAGTTTTTGAGACACTGATCTTTAGCATGAATTTGTCACAGGCTTTGGCAAGGCTATTGATGAGAGCCTGGAGCGTGGTTTCATCGTGGGCCACGATTGCAGCATCATCTGCGAAGAGGAGCTCTTGTAACATAATATGCTCTGTACGAGATTTTGCTTTTAGTCTGGCAACATTAAAAATGGAGCCGTCCACTCTGGTGTTAATAAGTACTCCACCTGAACATTGACCAAAGGCATTCTTGAGTAGGGCTGCAAAATATATACCAAATAAGGTAGGAGCAAGAACACATCCCTGCTTCACACCGCTGTTTACAGCAAATGAATTGGATGTGCAGCCCTCAAAGTTGACACATGCCCTCATGTCAGTGTGGAAGGATGCAATAAGTTTTAGCAATGTTGGTGGACAGCCTATGGATTTAAGGACTGCATACAGGCCAGATCGGCTTACGGTGTCGAAAGCCTTTGTTAGGTCCACAAAGCATGTTATAAGCGGCCTGTTTTGTTCTTTACATTTTTCTTGGATTTGCCGAAGTGCAAATATCATGTCAATAGTTGATCGTTTGCTTCGAAAGCCACATTGTGTTTCTGGTAAGACTTTTTCCGCCAGTTGTTGAAGGCGGCAGAGGATGACGCGAGCAAAAGCCTTTCCAGTAATGCTGAGGAGGGATATGCCTCGATAGTTGTTGCAGTCGCCTTTGTCTCCTTTGTTCTTGTAAAGTGTGACAATTTTGGCGTCTCTCATATCATGTGGTATCACGCCTTCTTTCCAACACTGCAGTAACAGATTATACAGGTGTGGTAATAGTGGGCCTTTTAGGTCTTTTAATACCTCTGCAGGAATGTTGTCACTTCCTGTGGCTTTTCCAGCAGACAGGTGGTCGATTGCATTGGAAAGCTCGACTAAGGAAGGTTCAGCGTCAAGTTCGGCCATTATTGGCAGTTTTTGGAGGTGTTCCTCAAAATCTGGTGGAATATTTTTCTCAGTTGAATACAACAGAGAGTAATGCTCTACCCACCTATTCAGTTGTTCATTTTTATCTGTGATGGGTTCACCATTTACAGACTTAAGTGGGGCGCTTTTGGTGATGATTGGCCCAAGGGCTACTTTCATCTGACTAAAGGCGGTTTTCATATCTCCCTTTTCATTTGCCTCTTGTATGCTGTTACACAAGTCTGTCCAGTATTTGTTGGCGCAACGTCTTACCTCCAGCTGAAGTTTAGCTTTTGCATTTTTCAAACAAGTTTTTGTACTCTGATTGCAATTTTTGTTATACTCATTGAAAGCAGATTTCTTTTGCTCAATGAGAGGTAGGAGAATTTCGCTGTTCTGGGCTACCCAGTCGTTGTTTGAAACTTTATGCTGTCCAAAAGACTTGATGGCACAGTCATGAATTTTTGAACTGAGAGTGTTCCATGTTTCATCTACCGAGTCACATTGGGTGACATTATCCATGCTTTCAGCAAATAACTTTTCAAATGACTTTCTATTTGATTCATCTCTGATTGCTGTTACATTGATCTTAGGGATTGAAGGGGCTTTTGATCTGTATATTTTCTTGGCCGAAATTTTGATTTTGCTGACTACCAGTGCATGGTCGGTGTCACAGTCAGCACTGTGGAGGGAACGAGTTATTTTTATACAGCCCAAACTCTTCCTCCTTGAGAGAATAAGATCTAATTGATGCCAATGGCCAGACCTGGGATGGCGCCATGATGTTCTTTGGCATCTCTTAAGGTCAAAGTACGTGTTTGTAACACATAATGAGTTTACGGAGCATAGCTCCAGAAGGCGCTGCCCGTTTTCGTTGATGTTGCCAATGCCGAAGTGCCCAATGCACTTTGGCCATGCGGAGTGATCTGCTCCCACTCGAGCGTTAAAGTCACCCAGAATTAGCAGGCCTTCGGTGAGAGGGATGTTGTGGAGAGTCCTCTGCAATGCCTCGTAGAAAATGTCTTTGGTTTCGTCAGAGGAGGTAAGTGTTGGGGCATAGACACAGATAATGTTGGTAAAACCAGACCGGGTGTTCAGTCTGAGTGTCATGATGCGTTCTGACACTCCAATTGGAGTTGCGATCGAATTGATAAGGGAGTTTTTTACGGCGAAGCCCACGCCGTGGATTCTCGGCTGTTCGCTGCTAAGGCCCTGCCAGAAGAAGGTGTAGTTTTCTTCTTTGACTGACCCGGAGTCGGGAAGTCGAGTTTCTTGAAGGGCAGCGATGTCGATGTTTAGTAGCTGAAGTTCTCGATCAATAATTTGGGATTTCCTGATGGAGTCAATATTAGTGAGATCTTGCTGTTGCAAGCCTGGGCGCATTGTTCTGACGTTCCAGGTACCAAGTTTTAGTATTTTTCTGTTTTTGCCAGGTGCACACTTTACGTCAGCTTTTTGACTTTTGGTCTAGCTCCAACCACCTTATGAAGCAGGCTGACGTGGCGGAACAACACCCAACTGCCTGGGGGCTGCCCAGGTTACGGCGGGCGGTAGTTGATCAATGCAGCTGAAAAGCCGCTCCCACCGACAGAGGGGACCCCTGGCGCTCATCCGTACGCCAAATGGATTGAGCTTATCACCGGTAACTGCCACCTCCCGTGTTGTGCCCATCCGTAACGGATGGCTGGAGTGTCCTCTCCAAATCGGAAATGGGTGGGCTTATAGAGGAGAGACAGACGCTTGCCAAGCCCGAGCAAACGCCTCCTCGTTTTGCTGCCTTGCCTGGGCTATTTTTAAGAGATGGTGCTTTGCCCAGAGGCACCACCCCTCTCTCTGCCATTCTAGTTAAACCCAAGGGAGAGACCAGGTCAATACATTTGGAACTAGTCCGGCTGCAGGAGATGCTGGAAGCCAGTTTGATGCAGTTCTCCCTGACAACCACCTTCGGGTCTCCACTCCTGATTTTCTGTCTGGGTTTACTCCCATAGCCTTTGCTATCATAGCAACACACAAGGCAGTGTGGTATTTGTATTCAGGGTTACCTTCCCCTAGTCTTCCTCTCTCCCGAGATGACCCACAAGACAGTGGGGGTGACAGTAGCAGGCTGTATTGTGTACTGTCATACAATAGCAGAAAACTCTGGCCTGACATCTGCTCTAGTTTGTAAGACAGTATGAAACTGACAGAATAAACGTCAGTAAAGACAAACACCCAATTATGGCTTTGTACAAATAGGAGTAAGCTAACATGTACATATGGCTATGGAAATAGGTACAATTAGAAATATCAGCACACGGCTGCTGTGCTACGGACCTATAGGCCAAACCCTTTGGGAAGATTTCATGCAAACAGCACAATTGGCTAAATAGATATTGATAAAACCAGTGTAGGAAACATTATTTGACTCCACCTGTTTTACACTAATGTTAGAGTATTCGACACAACTATGGCCTACGAATATTCGAATAGCAACTTGTGTCGAATATTCTTTTGAATGTTTTTAAAACTCTTCAACACTCGCGTGCGCGATTTTTTAATTTCCATGTGCAGTCAATGGGGAGACAACTTCCAAATTAATCAAATTCTTCTGAAAATTAGTCTAGCTACAAAGGTCGCCGAGTAGGGTCAATTATTGAAATAAAAAGAAAGGGTGGGGGGGGGGGGGGGAGCAAGAACTACAACACTTCCGCTTGTCTAACCCAAAGTTCTCCGTGGAGTTGTCATTCTAGTCTGGATACACTAGGTACTCGAAAGATTGTCAAATATTCGAAGTATGATTAATATTCAATATTAGTTCAAATTATACCATTGCTATTCAACCCAACAATAGTCTATACCAATTCAATTCAACGGAAAAGGTGTGTCCATATATATGTGAGTGTGTGTCTGTGTGTTTTTTTGGGCGGGGGGGGGGGGGGGGGGAGGGAGGACCCAAAAGACACTGTAACAATGCTTATGTAATTCTGTAAGTTGTACCACGTAATTGGGTCAACTGTGAAAACCCAGGTACACACACACACGTATACAGAGTGGGGAAATGGCACTTGGCCTGAATTTTAGATGTGAACTCGAAGCTACAGAACACATCCATATTTATACATTGTAATGTTTACTTTTGTTGGTAAAAGCATATTAAGCACATGCATATTAGCAGAAACACGTACTCAGTGAAAGAGGCGCCTTTAGTTCAGTCGAAACAGGAAGTATTTTTCCTTTGGTTGATGTCCCACGGTACATCATGGCCTCCACTTCCAGCTGATAGACCCCTGGATTCAACCCAGCCAAGGGAATATGTAGTATACAGTGAACAATAAAGAGCCCTGGGGTCGTTGGCAAGGTTTCATGGTCAATTTCTCTGTATGTTTTCCTTTCTGTTGACAATCCCTGAGGATAAGAAACAGGCACGTTTTGAACCAAAGCATTGGTTAACCCTCTGGTGCGCAAACAAAAATTGCCAATCTTAAAACGTCTGAAAAAATATGCTGAACTAATCTTACATAGTAAGATTAATTCAAAAATATAAATATTTACCGGGAAACATTATCTATATATATATACTAGCTGAGTTCCCGGCCCTGCCCGGGATAAATCGATTTATTAGTTTCTGTTCTGGGTGATTATTATGGACCTGCTTCATTTTGCCTGTTCCTTTAGCTTTATTTTATTTTTGTTTGTGTGTTTTTAGATACGATTTACTGCTCTCCCTTTGCGCACTGACGTCCTGTGCGTCCCGCCAGCACCCGTCAAATTATGGCTATGATTTGCGCACGGGTTAATTTGTTTGCACATCGCAGGAAGTGATAACGTCATGTGTTAACGGAAAAGAAATATAATATTTTCCTAGGCATATTGAAAACACAAACCTGTACGTTTGGCCCTGCAGCGTCAATCTCCCAATTCCAGACCCATTCTTTTTCCTAGTCGAGGCACATTGAGAACACACAAAGTTTCATACTTGATAGTCTTAGAACTCAATCTCATCATTCAAACCAGTCCTAACCGGAAGTTGTTTTGTGAGTGTGATACAGACACCTGAACCAACCTCAATTACGTACATTTGCCGAAAAAATAGACCGAACGCCAAGGTGTCGCAACCTAGAAACTAAAACAAACGTTCTGCGAGTTGTTAATTATTTTTTTTATTTTCTGTGCCGGGGACACGACCACCGTCTATACTAAGCGCTGTATAAAATCTGAGGGCCACCAAATCAGCATTAGCGGAGGAGTAGCGAAAGGCGCGCTGCAACTGTCGTAAGGTTTCACTTTTATTAACATAGACTAGCTGAGTTCCCGGCCCTGCCCGGGATAAATCGATTTATTAGTTTCAGTTCTGGGTGATTATAATGGACCTGCTTCATTTTGCCTGTTCCTCTAGCTTTATTTTATTTTTGTTTGTTTATTATTTTTAGATACGTTTTACTGCTCTCCCTTTGCGCACTGACCGCCTGCGCGTCCCGCCAGCATCCGTCAAATGGCTACGATTTGCGCACGGTTTGCACATCGCAGGAAGTGATAACGCCATATTTTAATGGGAAAGAAATTTTATGATATTTTCCTAGGAATAATATTGAAAACACAAACCTGTACGTTTGGCCCTGCAGCGACAATCTCCCAATTCCAGACCCTTTCTTTTTCCCAGTCTAGGCACATTGAGAGCACACAAAGTTTTATACTTGATAGTCTTAGAACTCAAACTCATCATTCAAATCAGTCCTAACCGGAAGTTGTTTTGTGAGTGTGATACAGTCTATACGGGAACCAATCTTAGTTACATTAATTTGCCGAAAAAATAGGTCGAACGCCAGTGTGTCGCAACCTAGAAACTAATGCAAACGTTCTGCGAGTTAATAATTATTTTTGTATTTTCTGTGCCGGGGACACGACAACAGTCTGTACTAAGCGTTGTATAAAATCTGAGGGCCACCGAATCAGCATTAACAGAGGAGTCGCGAAAGGCGCGCTGCCATTGTCGTAAGGTTTCACTTTTATTAATAGATATTGGTAACTCGAAACTTTGGTCACGTAAGGCTCAGGAACCGTGTCACACTCAGGCTTCAAACTTTGCACAACAGCATAATTTTATTATCAGTGCGAAATTAACATGGGCTATATTAGAAATTATGAAACGTTCAGGCTTCTACGTTTCATTTTTCATTGTTTCGGCATCATTTAGATCTAGTTCGAGTCAAGGTTGGCCATTTTAAGGTTTCATTGAAGCTGCGCATGCGCATTATGGGCCCATGACATCATCACTTCCTGAGAATTTTGGGTGCGCACCATTGCACAATGTGCACTGTCCTATCGCTGAGTTTTGGGGATGACCCTACGCATCTCGGCTTTTGTTCCTATTCCTTTCGGTCTGAAGTAGTGTCCTTTGTTGTTGCATCTCTTCTTATAAGCTATCTATGCAGCATTAATGCCTTTTTTAGTTCACGGGCGTCTTAAGTTTTTACCAAAAAAAAAAAACTACACAAACCTGTTCATCGAACGGGTACTCAGCTAGTTTGTTAATAAAACAGGAAAAGTAATTGTATCAAAGATAGAGCATTTCGGCTCCAGGTGACCAATTTCACACTGGGCGCTATAGGGTTAAAGGATGTCAGGGCTGAAGAGGACTGCTTTAAAAAATAACGCACTATTCCTTTCAATAGATCCTGTTTGATAAGCGGATGGGTTCGGAGAGAGGGTAAGGACGGGGTGCACTTCTGCAGAACTTGGTGGAGACATACATCTGACTAGAGACAGATTTTACCATGTGTCTTCTGTCACGATCACGTGCGTGAAGATGGTCACGACCACGTGTGTGATGAGTACCTAACTTATCTACCTTTCAAACCCAGCTAACAAGCCAAGCAAGCAGACCAGCGATCAACGGACACATGGAGTGAAATTTAAATTAAACGATATTTAATTATAAATGCATGACAAAACTTATGTCAAAACATTCAACTCATGATAATCACATACATAATCACAAAAACAGAGATATTTCAAATTTACTCTTGGGGATCATGGCTATTCTCTATTCCCCGTTTCACATCTAGATCTAATCCCTCTGTCCATAAACTTAACTACGTATACTTAATAGTCTCTGTCAACAGCTGCCCTCCTTGTTGATGCAGTTTCACGTCCCCAGAGTTCACACGATCCTTTCTAGATCTCTAACTTCGACGACAAAAGGGGAAACAGACGCCCCTGGCTTCACACAAATAAGAAGACAGTTCACACCCGCCATCGTAGATTACTAGCTCCTTGAGGGGTTCTCATCATCCCGTCCTCAGGACTCTTCAACTTCTGCAAACACACAGCACACCGACGGTTCACACCCGCCATCGTAAATCACGAGCTCCTGAAGGGTTCCCATCCTATCATCAGGACTTCTCAACTTCTGGTCCCCATGGCACGACCTTCCACTTGTCGCCCGGACCGATAAATTCTTCTTATTGGGAAATACATGTGAACATCATGGATCCCTCACACACCTAACACTTCTGGTCCCCACTGGCACGACCTTCCACTTGTCGCCCGGACCGATAAATTCTGCGTCTTCCTTTAGGAATGAATAACTTGGGAACCACGTGTGTCGAGCTTCTCCTCTACTTATACTCCCGGGGTTTTTGCACACGCAACTAGTTTAAAGCGAGTCGTGTGTATCTATCCACGCTCGTCAACAATGTTAAAAACCGTGTTTTCCCCTGCTAAGCTCACCCCCCCCTAGACTCGTGGCGCACAAGGCCACCGACCTTCCTCGTGATAGTAATCTTTCATGCTAGTCAACAACTTAAAAAACTCCCCTTCTCCCCTACCAAGTTTACCCCCTCTATACTCGTGGCGTACAAGTTCATCAACCTTAATCGTGACACTTCTGACCCGTGCAGAACTGGTAATAGGATCCGGGTCAGACGCAACATGTAGGCCCCTATTTTAAACAGCCCATTAGCTAGTTCTGTAATTAGCGCTAAATACATTACTTTAACTCTGTTCTCTTTTAGCAATCTTCTAATATTATTAACTAGCCGACCCGCGAAAGATATATCTTGCAAATTTTCCATGTACTAAGAGCAACCGTATATCTAGATCTAGGCTACATTAAAATGCCATTTGGATTCCATGCTATGACTAATAGAACTTACTGTTACACCACAATTTCACACAGAATTATTTTATTTAATTACCCGTTCTACGAACGGTTTCATTTCTTGGTGCGGAACCAAACTTCCGCGTTCAGTCGACGCGTCAAAACGTTCCGTTTTGAAAATCAGACCGTTCTTCCGGTTCATTGACAATGGTATCATTCTTCCGGTTCACTCAAAATGGTGAATTAAATTAGAATTACCGAAAAAATCCATTTTGATAAATTCGGGGACAGGAGTATTCGTATGTTTTATGTGACGAAAACCTGGGTATGTAGCTATTGTGGACGTCTGTAAAATTTGAAGCGTATGGGCTAAGTATTAACGGAGGAGTAGGCTAACATAGCCTCCAAAGTTCACTTTTATAATAATAGATATTTAGCGCTAAAGGGTTCCATCTGGCTTCTTTACTCCAAGCCCCCCCCCCCCCCCTATCAGGGGAAAGTAGGCATCCTTCAAAATCGTAGGCCCATGCCAATTGGCCCAGTTGCTTCCCTTTCCTGCTTTGACGTAGCTATCACATTATATTAATTCTTTAGGGTGCAAGCTGTGCAGGTGGGTTGATCTTGTTGCTGTTGAGTGCCCAAACGAATGCAATGTCGTCAAATCAATTGGAACTTTTATTTCTACTCGGCACCCGTGAGACGGCAGTTCTCTGTAATCTCATTTTTATTTTGAAGTATAAAATATAAAGTATGAGAGAAAAAGTATATATGAAGTGTTTTATCATTTCTTGATCATTGGCAGCTGTCGAAACTCAATGGCTGCAAAGTTTTGTTATAGTACACAGGCCTTAAAGAGTTCATTCCGTATACAAAGGGCAAGCGTACAATATTGGTCCAACATCGCCGTACAAGCCATGAATGAAAGATCCGGCCACAGAGAAGCCCAAATACATCACAAGGCCGGGTACACTACTTCAGTGGTTTTAGGATGAATCGTGGGAAACAGAATCGGTTAACACTTGTTTGGAAGTTGGTACTGTTGTGCTTAGAAGCAGGCATGGGCAACGTTTCATAGAAAAAGGTCTAGAACTGAAAATGGTGAGGATCCAGAGAGCTGGATACCCTCACCTCATATTGAAACCGTTCTAGAAATGAGTTCATTTTGCACATACAAGCTAGTATAATGTACAAATAAAATATTGAGTAAAAGTTGTCGACGGGGAGAAATATGAAAACAGAGAGAGAGAGAGAGAGGGGGGGGGGCAAGAGAGGGGAAGAGGTGAAAAAGAGAGGGGAGGGGAAGAGAGAGAGGGAGAGAGGAAGTGAAATATAAACACAATCATAAAATGAAAACTTACAGATTATTTAATTGTGCCGGGGGGGGGGGGGGGAGAGAAGTTTCCTTTTTGTGTGTGTGCATAAGTGGGAAAGATAGATAGACGGATAGATAGAAAGATGAGGTAGATACGGAGCCTGTTATCCTATTGACTATGCCAAAGCCATGAACTGAACAATGTAAAGGCTATTTTCCCTACCTGTACAAAGTGCAAAATGCATAGGTGGTGAAACTTTTTCGATGGCCCAGGGGACCGATATGTAAAGTAAAGTAAATTCAGTCCAGCTTGAGAATCGCCCAAGTAGCTGGCCGGGACGGGCCGTAGGTTACCCTTGTCGGCTTTAGCTTCAGTCAGTAAAATAAACCACAAGGACACTTTAGTCTAGAGGCAAGGTGTTGGCCTCTCACGCCGTAGATACAGCGTTCGTGGAAAAAATTCCAGCCCCAGATCCTATGGTAGGTAGGATCGAGCACCTAGTATTCTCAGATAAGGACGAAAGGCTCGGAGGGCCCGTGTGCACTTTGGGCAGGTCAAAGATACCTTGGCAGTTGAAAGTCAAGAAGAGCAGGCCGAACAAGGCCGCTGCCCCAGCAAAATTCTAAAAAAAACTAACCTCTATCACAAAAACACATAGAAACAAGAACAAGAAAAATAAAACAGAAAACAAAAACAAAACAAAACTAGAAAAGTGAGCTGTTAATGCCAAGAGCAGCGAACGTCCTAAAAGACAAAAGCATAAAATACAATTAAATACACCATTGCACCACAGCCTGGAAGAACAAAGAGATGTGAATACATTAGGAAGTAATGCCATGTCTTCTTGAATTAAAAATTAGTAACAGAACACATGATTTGAGGCAACTTACGAAAGAAACCCAATAAAACACACTATGAAAAGATATACAGGGAAAGACGAAGAAACAGCAAGGGGCAGCTAAACCTACAACATGTGAGGTGTTTGAGCGGCAAAGAAATTAAAGAAAGGGAAAATCATAGCAGAGTCTTTATAGATGGTGGCGCAGAGTGAAAAGGGGAAAGCGGTATTGGACCATGAAAAATTATTCAATCATTAAATGCAACACAAGTGCCATCAATAACAAGAAATTATGGTATATGAACCATCTGATTCCATGCGCAAACCTCTGGGTGGATTTTGACCAATCACAATTGGTTTTCTGACGTACCTTCACTGTGAACTCACAGCTGCTGTAAGGAAAATGCCACTCTGTCCAGCACTGCACCACAATCTCGGTGTCTAGTCTGCCGTTCGAGAAAGTGGGACTTCGGCAAGTCAGAGCATCAGCAGATTTCTCTGTAAAAGATCCAGAAGGCAGATGAGAAATGGCGGAATTTGATAACATTGTGTCTATGGGAGATTAAAAAAAATTTTTTTTTAATATATGGCAGACTGTACTATTTAGTGAACAGGAATAAACAAAGGAAGGAATCCGGGACAGATTAATATTGATTAGTTTCGCACGACATAGATCTTGCAAAAATCCTAAAAATCACAGATTGATTCCTTACTGAGCACAGCTAAGGAAAAAGTCTTTATGGGACAGAAAAATAAAAATCATTCCCGGCTAGGAATGGAACCCCGGCCTTCAAGGTGGAAAAGAGGATATTTTGCACCACGCTACATTATGTTGTTCACGATTTTATTCAGTCTTCTGCGTCTGGCGCGAGATCCAGGCATGTAATCGAAACCTACAGAATCAACGGCTATTTTTTTTTTTTTCGAATTGAACTACACACAGAAATCAGTCCCATACGCAAGCGGCAAGGAGTCCATTAGACAGCCTGGGTCTCTCCGAATTCAAAGCAGGCATGAACTGATGAAGATATGACGCCATGGGCTATAAGTGAAAAAATGGCACATTAATCAGATCTGATAAAATTTGGAATATTGAGGAAACTTTACAAATAAATGATTATGGGAGTGTTTCAGTTACGGTGATCGTCATCTTGCGTTTCACCGAATCTTAGGACAGTCTACTTTAGAACAACTGAAATTAGCCTCAATATATCGCAATATTGCAGTTAGTCAAAAGGAGACGCACTCACCTGATGCGTAAGTTAGAACTATTGAAACAGCTCCTGTCACAAATGCCAGTAACAATTCTGTGAAATAGACAACCACAACTTTACGGAAGACAGTACGATTACGAAGTCTGAACCACATGCACGGAGCTTATTATAATTCAATTGTATTCGTAAAACGATTATAAAATGTAAGATACGTGACTTGTATTGAGAATTTGACACTGGAGACTGGCATCTCAGTGCACGACGGAGGACTTTCTTTGTGAATTGACCGTTTTTTTTCCTATGGCTGGATGCTTGTCGGAATTTAAATTTGACAGATGGAAAAGAGTATACCAAGCAGATTTAACGAAAAGAAAGTGACAAAAATGAAGGAGCCTATCACTGTATATTCTGCCGTCCACTTAGTCTTTCTGGTTCTTTTTAATCAATGCTTGCTGTAGAGCTCTCCTAATATTACCTTGTCCCTCTGTATTTGTGTGATTTTTTTTTTATCTCAAGCATGACCAACAAGGTCGTTTATCAACCCGACTTTAAGGTCCAAACAAGAAATCACGATCTTAGTCCTTGTTCATTGCAACTCTACTTTTTGCACAGCTGAGATATTCAACATTAAACGTTAGGGGCTTTAATATCATAATAAGGAGTTAAAATAAATCGAAACAGCTATATAAGAACCACAACGCATTTTAAACAAGTGTCAGAATACACGTTTGTTATACCTCTTCTACATACTAAAAAAATTCCAGTATTTTCGAGAAATGAAGACAGACCAAAAAGAACTAAGTTCGCAAATTCTAATGTGATAACTGATATCTGCTATTGTGCGGAGAAAAACAGCAGACACAGAAAACAAAAGTGGACAGGGGACATAAGAAACACTTGGAAGCGCATATCCGTACAACATGTTGTACGGATATGGACAGTGCATATCCGTACAAAGCACACAATTCGATGACGTAGAACACACACCGGAACACTATATTACCGACCTTGTTAATTTGCAAAGTTTTTAAAAAATATGAATCGGCTTAGTAGCAAAATAATCCGACTTCTGCTCGGATATTGCGTGCGTGATCTGCTCTAATAATATACTTGAGTGTAGACGATCGCCAGTGGCTACCCCAACCCCTTTTCGCCTGATTAGTCAACCTGACTACCGCCCATTGATACAAACTGACTAGACCCTCACGCCTCCAGGTCCATCTGACTATTCCATGTGTTGTCACTTTAAATTCGTGAACACCATACCAAGTTTTGTTTCAGCAAACCTTCACCAGTCGCGCTTTTTGGTAAACATGTGGTACGGATATGCACTGTCCATATCCATACAACCTGTTGTACTAATATACACTTCTTTAATAAATATCCTGTTTTTGGTTTCTTTATTCAATTTGCCATTAAAACAAGGCTTTCCTACCTTTCTTGTTCCCGGGCAACGTTTCCTAAGTAAATTTACCCCCCGCTTGTTTTGTTCAGTACCGGTAATTTGAGTTCACTCTTCTACCTCGATAAAGCAAGTGAAAGAGGAGAAATTTGTCTACTACTGCAATAGCAGCTCAGTAATTAAAAAGTTTAAAATGGAAAACGTTCAATCAAACATGGTAAAGAGAAAAAGAAAAATTAATTTTCTTTCAAGAAAATGCCTATCGATCTACCGCTGTTCAGATTTTCTTGTCAACTTCAGCTAAAAAAAAAAAAGGTACAATTAAAAAGAACTATTTACAAATCCAGAATGAGCGAATTTAATCCATGGGTGGGGGAAATTTATTCTCCAAAGGGTAAATTTCCCCCAGGCTGGGAACCCTGTACTGGATGTAAAGTAATATTTATTTGCTGTGCTGTCCGAAAGGCCGTCACTGTGGGGTAAGGAGAAGAGCGCGCAACAGACGCCTGGAAGCCAAGAGACTACACAAGAAACAAGAACAGGTTTGCTTTCGGGGATCACATACATGACCAGCGGAAGGGACTGCCGTTCTAGGATCGGACTGCAGAGCCACGCCAGACGCTGCATTTGACACGACTGAAGCGACCAAACTATGGCGCTACCATTGCTTCCTGCTGTGAGTACTTTGTGCAAGAGCTTAGTCCAGTCGTCCAATCTCATCTTAGCTGAGACAAACTTACCTTTGCCACGTTTTAATCTCATGATTCCCTTCCTGATCGCCTGGCAATGTTGTCTGATAAGTGATATCCTGCCTGAGCCACACCTGTTTGTAAGAATGGGAATGATTTTTATTTGATATTTCCTTATAGGAGCCAGTCCCAACTCTGTAAATCCTGCTGCATCCCACTGGTATAAGTATAAGGAAAAGTGGCAAATAGTAAAACAAAACGACATATTTGCAGAGCCATACGGCTGTGGACAGACAGACTGACAGAAGAAAGCGTTACAAAATAAAACATGACTGTAAAAAAAAAAAGATAAAACTAGGATACCACATGAAGTCCAGCATGTACAGAGTGAGAGGTCTCTGTTTGCAGTTTGTTGGAGTTTGTCCAGTGTGAACAGATGCAAAACAGAACTATGCAAAACACTTAAAAGAAAATGAAATCAATACAGTTTTCATAACCCCCCCCCCCTCAAATAAAAAAACAATACAGTTTTCTTAACCCCCCCCCCCCAAAAAAAACAATACAGTTTTCTTACCCCCCCCCCCCCAAAAAAAACAATACAGTTTTCTTAGCCCCCCCCCAAAAAAAAACAATACAGTTTTCTTACCCCCCCCCCCAAAAACAATACAGTTTTCTTACCCCCCCCCCCAAAAACAATACAGTTTTCTTACCCCCCCCCCCCAAAATACAATACAGTTTTCTTCCCTCCCCCCCCCCAAAAAAAACAATACAGTTTTCTTACCCCCCCCCCCCCCAAAAAAAAACAATACAGTTTTCTTACCCCCCACCCAAAAAAAACAATACAGTTTTCTTACCCCCCCCCCCCCCCAAAAAAAAACAATACAGTTTTCTTACCCCCCACCCCAAAAAAACAGTATTCTTACCCCCCCCCCCCCCCAAAACAAACACTACAGTTTTCTTACCTCCCCCCCCCCTAAAAAAAACAATACAGTTTTCTTACCCCCCCCAAAAAAAACAAACAATACAGTTTTCTTACCCCCCCCCCCACCAGAAAAAAACCCAATACAGTTTTCTTACCCCCCCCCCCAAAAAAAAACAATACAGTTTTCTTACCCGCCCCCCCCCCCCAAAAAAAAACCAATACAGTTTTCTTACCCCCCCCCCCCAAAAAAAACCAATACAGTTTTCTTACCCCCCCCCCAAAAAAAAACAATACAGTTCCCCCCCCCCCAATATACAGTTTTCTCCCCCCCCCCCAAAAACAATGGTTTTCTTACCCCCCCCCCCCAAAATAGTTTTCTTACCCCCCCCTAAAAAACAAAACTATACAGTTTTCTTACCCCCCCCCCTCCGAAAAAAAATCCCTCGGAAAAAAAAATAATAGATAAATGACTATATTTGAATCTTTGATAAGTGTTACTCATGCATTTGTCGGTCGGCTCCTGTTTCAGTGATGTTGAGTGGATGATCTAAAGCCACGCTTTCGCAATCTTTAGCAAGTTCCGGGAACACTTGATAACTACTCGAGTCATCAACCAGTTTAGAGCATCATAATCATGAAATTCACGGGCCCCTGGTTGGTCATCTCTTAAATATCAAGTGCCTTTTTTCTTTAAGACAACACTACAACGTTAAGTTGTGTTCTCATGTAGCTTGCTTAAAACATACACGGTTTCCCAAAGCCGTGCAGACTTTCTGTTCTCATGCAGTGCGTTTTGAGAGCGGTGTAATCATTGCCGGTAAAACGCATCCTGTGTGTGTTGCATTGCTGTCTAGAAATGGCTGCACATAAGTTGTTAGCCCTTCTTAAAGAGCTGATGTAAAAAAAAAAAAAATGTATTTATTTCTATAATTCTTTAATAAAGCAAAACCACAGGTCCTGGTGCCAATTTTGCTGCGCTAATTACAGAAATGGGCTTCTTTTTACGATCCAAAAAAGATTTTGTTGAATTTGTAAGCCCATTTTTTAATCACCAGTAGCCCAGGTGTTCAGATCACGTAGGCCACTCCTCGAAACACGCAGCGTTGAGTGACAGCAATCGCTTCGTGCAGCATATTCTGAAAATACCCCCACGGCTTCAGTCCGGCTTCTGGACAGCTCTCTGCTCTCATGAGAACAGCTAGAAGCAAAATAGAAAGTGGCGGTTCTCCAAAACAGCCAGCAGACTTTTACCGGACAGAAACCGTCGCCGAAACAAGCTACGTGAGAACAGGGCTTTAGTTAAGTTTATCCTCGTGCGTGACACGGATAGTACAGCAGATCCGCAGTCAATAATCCATGCGTTATTATATTGAATCTACCCTCTAAGCCTGTTCCGTTTTCTTGATTGTAATAATTAAATCAATAGACAAACAACCAAACGAAAAAAAGTACACACCGCAAGGGACTCACATGTCTGATCTTCATAAAATATTGAAATTTTTTTTTTCACTTTTCTAAACAGATAAATAGAATTATGCATGTGTGTGTGTGAGAGAGAGAGAGAGTGCGTGCGTGTGCTTGTGCGCGGTATTGTGTGTGTGATATAACCTCAAAGAGAATTGTTGAAAGAGTTTCACCATTATGGTGCCACAACTTCTGGCCGATGAAGACAAGTGTGTGGCGTGGATTAGAATCAGGTCAGAAACATTCAACATCATACAACATCCTTTGTTGGCATGAGGAGCAAGTTGTCAAGTAAAAGATTAAAAATTCTTATCTAAATACTGTTTCTTTAGCTCTAATCTCACGAACGTTGGCGAAAGAATTATCAGTGGAAAACGGAAGTGACGGATGGGCGTTGAAGTTGAAGGGAGAAAGGACAGGGTAGCTCGGTATGAACACTAGCGTGCGATGAATATAATATATATATATGACGAATGGGCTAAACTTCCATCTTCCAGGTGGATAAACAAGGATCTCAGGTGTGAACAGACATTCTGCGGTCATGCTGTCTCGGATGACAAAACATCTTCTGGAGATTGGGTCGAATTATTCAATTTTTGGATTGTGCGTAAAGAATGGAAATAACTTAAACTGCTACAGTACTCTATATTTGTATCACTTTATTGAGATATCCTTCGTACTCGTATTTATATTCAAAGGAGCTTTCTCATCCTGTTCTAATGCCTCATCGCTGATAATATAATAAACGAGATAATAGGGTCGATGGACAACAGCAGTTGCATTTTTCGAATTGCTCTGCGGGATAGCTAAACGTGTCTTCTGAGTCACTGTAAATCACAGTTTAATATAAGTAATGAACTCAGTATTTTCAGTATTATGTTCACCAATGGGATGAAGGATGGACTGTACTATATTAATAATTTCGTACTCACCCGAAAGCTGGTTAAGAACACAGACCTCAGTACACTTAAGTCTAATACCGCTCAACGCAAGCAACGCACTGATGATAATTGTCTTATAATAATATATAGATAACGTTGAGACAGTCGTGACATTGCACACTGGCGCATATCCGGCCTGGGGTTTTCACACACTACAATACTGTCGGTGTTAATTAATTGCTATTATAATTACTATCATTGCTGTTTCACCGATCAACGTGTCTTCTGAATGGAAGAGTCCCTTACAAGGCTCCCCCTACAGGGAAGGCAAAATTTGACGTCGGTTTCCATAGGTTTATTGGCTGAGATCAGTCTAAAAACGGAAAAATCCAGGAAAAAACAAATTTTGAGAACATGAGAAAACTAGTGCATAGTCACATTTTTGATGGCAGTGAAACAGAATTATCTCTTGGAACTTTTTTTTGTGTGAATTCAGACGGCACTTCTGATGCTACAAAGGACATAAACTAACATGGATTTTGACATTTCTACGACATATTGAACGAGCAAGTGTCATAATAGATAACAATATCAAAGTTAATCTTACAGGATATAGAGAGAGAAACAATACTCAAGGACTTAAAAACAGGAATCTGAAGGATGTAGAAACATCATTGACAAACGTAGTATAGATAGAAAATTTACAAAACCAGTCTTAATAATGTCACAAATGCTTGCTCGTGTAGACTCTCATCATGTCCTTCAGTCTTCTATATTGGTCAGTTTTAATATTATAATATCATATCATATTATTCTATATAAATTCACTGAGTCCGTTTCTAACAAAGCTGAATGAGAGAGTCCCTGTAGAACACTGTAGTCCATAAGGTACAATAATTTATCCTCAATTGGTCTTACCTTGAAGTCATGATATGATTGAAACAGTGTGTGCATTCACGTGGGAAGGGGAAGAGGGTGAGGGTGGGGAATATGTTACAATCAGGGAGAGACAGGGTGGGGATGGAGGTGGAGAATGTCAGAAAATCTGTTACAATCAGGGAGAGACAGGGTGGGGATGGAGGAATCAGGGAGAGACAGGGTGGGGATGGGGGTGGAGAATGTAAGAAAATTTGTTACAATCAGGGAGAGACAGGGTGGGGATGGGGGTGGAGTAAGAAAATCTGTTACAATCAGGGAGAGACAGGGTGGGGATGGGGGTGGAGAATGTAAGAAAATCTGTTACAATCAGGAAGAGACAGGGTGGGGATGGGGGTGGAGAATGTAAGAAAATCTGTTACAATCAGGGAGAGACAGGGTGGGCATGGGGGTGGAGTAAGAAAATCTGTTACAATCAAGGAGAGACAGGGTGGGGATGGGGGTGGAGAATGTAAGAAAATCTGTTACAATCAGGGAGAGACAGGGTGGGGATGGGGGTGGAGAATGTAAGAAAATCTGTTACAATCAGGGAGAGACAGGGTGGGGATGGGGGTGGAGAATGTAAGAAAATCTGTTACAATCAGGGAGAGACAGGGTGGGGATGGGGGTAGAGAATGTAAGAAAATCTGTTACAATCAGGGAGAGACAGGGTGGGGATGGGGGTGGAGAATGTAAGAAAATCTGTTACAATCAGGGAGAGACAGGGTGGGGATGGGGGTGGAGAATGTAAGAAAATCTGTTACAATCAGGGAGAGACAGGATGGGAATGGAGGTGGAGAATGTAAGAAAATCTGTTACAATCAGGGAGAGACAGGAAACTGTTTGATAGGTGTGCTGCTGATTTGTCCGAGAAACAAACTTCACAGAATGACATACATATTCCATCAAAATTTAATAGTTACTACAAAAACTAAAGATCCAAAGATATAATACAGCACAACATAGTTTACAGAGCACAGACTGGACAGTGCTCATTTCTTTCCAAGAATAAGGGAATAATACATTACGACAGTGTCAGGCATGTTATTAAATGTATGTAAGTTCTTACACCTAAGTAGAACCGTATGGGCATTGCCATTTGATAACCTCAATATAGTTCCGGTTGATTCTGCAATTGTCACATAGCCAATAAAGGCCTGTCTAGCTGCCATAGTCGCATAGGGATCTTCAACAAAGGCCAGTCTTGACTTGCGTGATAGCAGTGCTGGTTCACAGCATGATCTGGTACGTATGGCTTAACTGTCAGGTCCTCATAGCATAGCTTAACCGCCAAACACATCTATGGACAGTATCCTAGTAACAGCAGGAACTTCTGACAACTTTGTTAAAGTCTTCAGGGATCTTGAGTCCCTAAGATTCAGTCTGGCAAAATTGTAGGAGCGGATAATATTTTCTTTACTTATACTTTGTTTTTCTTGTTACAGTCCAGAACACAATATGTCCTCTGACGTCATTTGCAGCTTTGTGCATGATTTCACAAATTCACGAGTTTTTAGAGTAGAAGAATTGAGCCACATATTGATATCTATAGCTCAGTGATTCTCAAACGGGAAGTGTTTGGAGCCCGGGGAAGGAATTTCAAATCTAAGGGGAGAAACTTTAGCCAGGGTAGAGAAATAGCGAGGAATTTCAGTTAGAAGTGGAATTCCAAACTGGCAGAGCCATCTTAACGCATGGGCACACCGGGCAGTTTCCCCGGGGCACCACGGGTTTTAGAGGGTACATTTCTGAGTAGTTGCAACTTGCATAGGGGCTGTACGTTAAATGGAAACCGACAGGCGATGAGTCGCAGTAGGGCTAGGAGTAAGAGGAAAGTAGGCAAAAAAAACAACAACAAAAAACGTTGTATTTGCAGAGCCCTACGGGTGTGGACAAACTGACAAGGGAGACGTTACAAACAACACATGAATGTGAAAAAATTACCAAACGAGGTCCAGCATAACGAATTGCTGGCCGCAAGCGGTAACGTTGGGGAAGTATGGACGGTTAGATAGTTACATTAAAACATGATTCAATGTAACTATCTAACCGTCCATACTTCCCCAACGTTACCGCTTGCGGCCAGAGTTTTAATGTAACTAATTAACCGTCCATACTTCCCCAACGTTACCGCTTGCGACCAGAGTTTTAATGTAACTATCTAACCGTCCATACTTCCCCAACGTTACCGCTTGCGGCCAGAGTTTTAATGTAACTATCTAACCGTCCATACTTCCCCAACGTTACCGCTTGTGGCCAGAGTTTTAATGTAACTATCTAACCGTCCATACTTCCCCAACGTTACCGCTTGCGGCCAGAGTTTTAATGTAACTATCTAACCGTCCATACTTCCCCAACGTTACCGCTTGCGGCCAGCAATTCGTTATGCTGGTAATTTTCTCACATTCATGTGTTGTTTGTAACGTCTCCCTTGTCAGTTTGTCCACACCCGTAGGGCTCTGCAAATGCAACGTTTTTTTTGTTTTTTTTGCCTACTTTCCTTTTGCATAGGGGCTGGCCGCAGTCTATTGCTTTGCCCATGGCTCATAATGATGGCGGGAGCAAACTGGGATAGAATGCACTCTGCACACACTAATGAAAGGCTAATATAAAATTGAAAGGATGATCACGAGTTTTAGCAGTTAACAAATTTCTGCTACCCCAGATCAGTCCAGTAGTTTGGAACTTTTCCGTTAATGAGATTTGAAAAGCGTTCCCATGTTAATGTGTTTCTCGGGTGGCATTTGTATCTCCACTTTTTCGGTAAAATGAGTTGCACACTACACACTACTTCTACGGGCCTTCTCCATTATGTGTCAGGTTCGGTGTGTAATCTATGAGTATTACTAAAAGTCGTATCTCTAAAAGCTATGAAACTTCAATCATCACTTTCTCAAAAAGTTAGAGGGAGTTAGAGCCTTGTCATTCTAAGGGAACGAAACATGGCATTACACGTTCAAGTTTATAATTGAAGGTCAATTCAAATACATTCTACACACAAGAGGGTGAAAACATTATTAGATGACAATTCAAATTGGAGAAGGAATTGAAGAAACCTGAGACGGCAAGTGGGAGGAATGTGGCTTGGGAACTCTTGAGAACCGCCACCATATTTGGACCATGGGCTCTTTCATCAGGGGAGATAAGGGTAACTTGCATTATTTGTTGAGAGTAGAGCCCCCTTCCCTTCTATACGCACAGCGTGTGGCTTTGCCACCGTTTGTTCTGTGATTTTCCAATAAGGTGAAACAAGTGGAGCCACAGAGTGCAAGTACGCGGATATTTCTCTCTCTCTCTCTCTCTCTTTCTGTGTCACCTAATGTACTTTACAGTCCTTCCAATCACTTCAATTTTGCCGAGATACATACCGCGCTTAATCCGATATAAGACCCGCTATCGCCAACATGAGACCCTAGAGGAAACACACACATAATTATTAATTATACACAACCACACATATACACAGCCATACAGACACAACGAAGGCCGAACCATTCCCTATACAAATAACAATATTATCGCAGAACTGCGTATTTTTGTCACACGTGGTGCGGTATGTTACACTGTCACTGACAAATCTCTGAACTAATTTCTGAACAAATCTCATATTCAAAAGAATCTGTTGTGGACATTCACACTGAAAGCGACAATAGCAAACAACAATAGCGACAATAAAAAAACAACAGATAAGTAAGACAGTTTGAAACTTTCTTTCGTAGGTGAAAGATGAAAATGGTTAGAGAATGGTCAGGTTTTTCACTGAGGCGATCTCTAGCGCAATTCTTGCTTTGCAAGAGTGCAGAAATTAAATCCGGTACGCAATGGTTAAGGTCCTTTACTGATAAGAAAGAAAAGGCAAAGACTCAGGATTCATAGCGGAGTTGTACTGCCAAAATTAAAAAAAAAAAATCACACACACACAAAAAAGTACAAAAAAACGCAGGAACTCACGACAGGTTAAGTTTTTTTTTTTTTTTTAAAGATTTTTTAAACTTTCGTTTTAGAATTCTGCATGTTTCTCTGACGAAGACCCTTGTAGACTGAATGAAAGTTCGTGTTGTTGTTTTTGCTTTCATTTTTTTCTTAATAAATTGTTTCTTGCGTAAGGCTTTCTAACATTCATTGGAGGGGGGGGGGGGGAGCAAATTTTATTTAACCCTCTAGAGCCCAAACTGCCATACATGAGGCAGTTTTCAGGCATAGAAATATGACTTTTTTTTAGCAAAAAGATCTTGCACAGCCACATACCTATATCACTATGAATTTTCTACGGACAGAATATGAATTTGAAGGATCGACATGACGTTGAAGCTGCAGCTAAAATGCATTTCAGACGTATTACCCTATTGCTCTGGGGAACTGGAAGGTTTGGGTTAAAACGACACTTTTCAAGTACCAGTAAATCAATCTTCCCCCTCCTGCAAAATTACGTCTTTCGCACTTGTGCGTTGTCATAATTGGGCCAACTATATTGTGTTGATAGTTTGATTTCCACGAGTACTCTGTTTTGCTGGTGGCGTATTATACGAGCAGAAAGAATTTAGTGTTGCGTTCCTATATAGTCGGTGTCAGGGGCCTACATAGTCGGTACCAGGGGCCCCTGGATTAGAACAGCTGGACACTTTTGTCTGAGGTACAGAGGCAGCGTGGCTCGCTGACAAATCCGTGAATGTTTCATGCAAACAGTGTTACTATTTAGGATTTGATACCGGTCCGAAAGTTGACATCGGCGTATCTATAAAAACATGGTTGTGTTTATGACTCTCAGTGCATTTCGTTACTCGATATGGATTCGTGAAGGATGAAGTTGAACTGTATAGTGTGTTCATATTTCGATTAATAATTTTAGCAGTTGTTTTTACCTAATTTGTTAGATTCTGTTAGACTTACCATGGGCAGAGACATGTAATTAAAAACTTTACCATATTTAAGGTGAGATTTGATTGGCATTGTATGTTTGTTTGCTTGTTTGTTTTAAATCTTTGATTCGTTTGAAAAGTAAATTTAGATGAACGCTTTTTGTTGCTGACTTTTTTTCCGGTTTATTTTTTTAAGTGCCTTTTAAATTTCATCCTTCTTATTATTTATTATTCCTATCTCTTGTTCATTTCTATTCCCTGTTTTCCTGTTCGTTTCTTTAAGAAAATTATGGTTTTTTTTTCTTCTTAAATTTTTCTTTATAAATTCTGATTCTCTTTTGGTATTCAAAAAGCAACAATGCATGTTTTTGACAAATTTCTTCCCCCTTATACCCACCAAATGATGTTATACTAGGTTTATTACATAACTGCAAACAATTTCAAATGGGCAATACTTTGTATCATCCCTTCTCTAGGTCAAATTCCATGAAATATTAACATTTCAGTGACCTAAACTTTTCGTTCCATTTCCTGTTCCTATTTTCATCCTCCTTTAGTCTTTCAGATATTTTGTCGGCTCTTTTGTCTTGTTTACTTTCTTTTTCTCCTCTCAGTTTTTGCCTAATATATTTGGCGAGTGGGAATAGGAGTGGTAGTTGCGTGGGAAGTAGTTTAACATTAATTATGCCTCTTGTTGGTTTGCGTCCGGTATTGGGTAGCAAGTACATGCACATAGCTGAAGAAATTAATTGTCAACTTCAGTATCAGTAACGCTGTGGTTTTGTTGATTTTGCTATGCATGTATGTGTACTTTACTGCTTGGAACATTGTATTTACTTATCGTTTTTCCGTCCAAGCGAGGGGCTTGGGGTGAAAGAGGAGGTGGCGTGGTTCACAAAATCAGGTTTATCGCGGGTTACGCCGGGTATCTCATTTAAGGTGAATTTGTTACGTTTAGTTTTACTTTCTTTTTTTTTTTTTTTCTCCATTCGTTTAATCGGTACTTTGTTTTTTCATATAACCGTGAAAACCCACGTTTGTGTTAGTAGCGTTTAGGCAGTTAGTGATTCTTTGGTTTTGGTAAATCTGATTTTCAAGTTCAATCCATCACACGTTCGTTCTTTCTTTTCTTCATTACCCAAGTTTATTCCATCTGTTAATCTGGGTGCACATCCAACCATCCATTCGTTCATCCACCCACCCATCCATCCATCCATCCATCCATCCACCCACCCACCCACCATCCACCCACCCACCCATCGATCCACCCATCCACCCCCCTCTTTTCCTCCATCCATCCATATCCATCTATCTATCCATCCACCCACCCATTCACCCATTCATCCAATCCATCCGTCCAGTCACCCATCCATCCATCTAACCACCCACCCACCCATCCATTAGAAAAAATATCAAACCACCATCATTAAGCGTTACATCTCAAACATCGACAACAAAAACACCATTACAGCCAAGGCTTCAATAACAACAGTGACAACAGAAACAACGTCACCAATGCACCGAAGTAAAAGAACAGCATAAGAAAAGACCACAACATAATCATTTAGTACAGGCAAAACAGTCTCACCATTGTACAGGCTTTCATATGAGTCAATTCTATTTTCTATAAAAGTATTATTCTGCTTGGTAGGCTATAGTAATGAGCTTACCTTAATCCTCGTTAGGAAGATCAGCTCTCTTTTGTGCTGGAGATTAACTACATTGAGAACATAACGTTCACTTAATGGTAATTGCGGCGCAATCAAGTAAACGAGCCAAAATTTTAAAAAATGCAAAAAAACTATTAAGCAGCCACAAGAACAAACGAGACACCAGTAGATTCCATTAACCCTCTACTACACCGTGTTCCATATTCGATACTTCACCTCGTGCTTGGTGCTGCATTTTCAGAACAATACCTAATTTACCAACAAATACATTTTCACGAAAGGTATTAAAAATTCAACTTTATTTGACCATTCCATTTTATATCTTTAGTGGTTTTGGTAGGTGACTCCATGTGTGTGCGTCAGAGGGTTAAGGAGTTTTGATCAGGCCAGAGAGGAACGGTTATGAACTTACTCGCATTCGCATGTAAATGAAATACCGGGGAAATATTTCAGTGTCTTAGTTAAGTTCTAAATGAGAGCTCTTGTTCCAAAGTGTGGCGAAATGAAATGAAATTATCGCTTAGTTTATCTTCGAGCAGAGAGTTCGTAAGTGAGCAGTGAGCCGAATAGATTATGATCATTCTCGAATTTGTCATTTACACCGTGCCACACCTGAACTGGCGCCTCTTTCCGTGGTTAAGCGTGTTTTCTATTATTGCGCTGTTTATTTTGGTTACGCGTACAGTATACATGTGAAACAGCAGGGATTTGGTTCCGTATGCGACGGGTTCTTTGATCACCCTTCTCTTAACAAGTCAAGGATTTCCTTGTCGCTTGGAAGAAGTTCTGCAGTTCTCCTATGAAACAGCGTATGGCTATTGACCCCCATGCCTTGTCGTTTCATAACTTAGAGGTGCTAAAATGCTTCCACTATTGTGTTATGTTTTCTGTATAAATGGCATAGTGAGAAATTCTTGATTCTTTTGGCGCGAGATGAAATTTTGCCCATGTTGTTCTTCTCAGGTGCATTATCGTATTCTGTCGTGTTTGGGAAAATACCGCCAGAGCAAAAAAAACAAAACTTTACGAGAGACGAAACAATAATAATAAAAAAAAAAAACATTTCGCGTCGTGCTCCGTTTATTTTTTGTTCAATTTCCATTTTGTAATGACCAAAAGAAATGATAGTCTTATAAGTGAATTTGACCTAAACTGGCACACGGTAGTAATTATGTCCCAATCTTAGTGGGCAAAAAACTTGCACGTATTTCAGTATTGTCTGCGAAATTACTTTCCAAATTGCGAGATCAAAGAGTTGTATTTGTTATCTCCCGTGAAATGAATGCTTATTAGGGGGACTAGAATGCAGACAGTCACAATACTGACTCTAGAAACACGACGTACTGCATAGCCTAACTTTACAAGTCTGCTATAGGCTGCCCATGGGATTTCAGCTTACCGACCAAAGTTGGTCTTCCTGCCGAATGCAATATACTGTCGCCGCTGTCGTTTTGTTAAACACATACACACACTCGAATACATCTGCCGAAATGTGATCGATCGGAGTGGGGGGGGGGGGGGGGAGAGAATCTTAAATGGTCTGGGAAACTGTGTATCAATTAAACTTTTAAACATCTGATACTCTGAAAGTGAACGAGCCCTGGAGACGATCAGGGGGGAAAAGTGAAAACTTAGTTCTGAAGGCTTCAAGCTATTTTGTTTGGAAGAGCGTGTTGCAATATCGTGTTTTATTTCTTTCATGTTATTAATAAAATTTAAATTGATGACCATTTTAATATTTCCTCACAAAAAAAAAGAGAGAAAAGTATCATACAAAGATAGGATGGCACAGTGAAACTGGTACAGGTGAATGGATTATCTTCAATTACGATTCAGCATGGCGGAAGTGCGGCAAGCCCCGGCGTATGATCACGTGGTCTGGTCAGCCTCCTATCAAACAACGGGGAGTTTACGACGTCATTCGGAAAAGGATTTCGACATCATCACCATGCTGGAAACACAACAGCCACGGGCAAAATCAGCAGCACCGTCAAAACTTCGAAGACCTACCGCTTACGCTGGGTCTCTAAGCCCCAGATCAATCTCTAGACAGTCGTACGTAAGCGATAAATCAATACATTCAGCATCAACAGACAGACAAAAACGTACTTTACATAAAGGATTAAGTTCTCCTGCTTTGTTGGCGATGCCACCAATTTCCGCTCGAGGTGGTGACACTCACCATGGTTACGTAGACACAAATCAACCAGCTGTTAAATTCAAGACATTACGCCGAGCTAACACCTGTATATTTGAAGCAACAAAGAAAAGTAACCCACGTAAAAAACGAAGTCTTCGTAGTGGCAAGTTCACTTTTAAGGATTCCCAGAAAACGAAAAACGAAAGTAGCAATGTAATCAACGGACCATTCCTACCAGCAACACAAATTTCAAGTGACCATTCTGGGTCAAAACCAATGTCAGCCAATGAGCTGGTAAACCATGGAAACTTATCTCAAAATAATATGCATCGTATTAATGATCATCGGAAACATAGGGTATTACAATTGTCCGCACTAGGTCGACATGGAACGAAAAATACACACAGAAATTATGTGAAAACTGAACGTATTAGAACTCCGGGTGGTTTCGTGAGCAAACTCGCCAGCAAAGAAATGGCCAAATCGGACACTCAAAGCACAGCGCCAGACATAAATATCGTTCTCGATTCCTCTTCTAGTGATTGTTCCTCGGATGTGGAGAATTTCTTTTACGACAGCGGTGATGACGTGGGCGACGACTGCTTCCCTCATCTTACTTGGGATTCTCCAGAAAATGACAAGGATAGCGTGGGGTCTGAAGAGGAGGCCAGTGGAACCGGCACTTCAAGAAGATCTCGTCGGAAACAAAGGAGAAAAAGGAGAAGCAGATCAAGCTCCATTTTAGCTGATGGCAAAGCAGAGGCAGGCGGGGAAAGTAGGTCACAATACTCAACGCCTAGGCGTACCATCAGTAGATGTAACAGTTGCAGTAGCATTGGGTCGGGCACTGCCAACACCAGCTGTCCAACCAATGGCAGTCGCGACAGCTTGTCCAAGAAAGTTTCTATTGCACCAGAGGCTGATTTTCGAGTCTCACGCAGAGAGATGCAGAGACGGTTTTCCAGTGAAACGTGGTAAGTACTTGTGTTGTCCACTTAACTCAACCTCCGATAGCAAGACACTCCGGCTACCTCGATCAAACTGTCTGGTCCCAGCCGTTTCCCCCCATATTTCATTGTAAGAAATACCCGGTTACGTCAACCGACTATCTGGTCGACACCCCGCTTAGTTCAACAGCATAGAACTATCACTGATACTATTCCATCTTCTTTGGGATTGGGGTATACAAAAATTAGAAGCACAACATATGCAGCACTGTAATTCTCATCATTAAGTTAAAGAAAGGATGTATGGGTGAGAGTACGTGGACAGGGATGGATGTTGTCAACCCATTTCGTCAGAAACCCACCCTATGGTCGAAGGATAACACATGGCGTAAACCTACCTTCACAACGTAATTATGATATAAAGTCTCTGGCTGATGGGAAACAATGTACATGTACATACTGCATGCGCTGGCCCCTCATATTTAGAGGCCAGCTGAGGTACCTGAGTTCATCCGTGGAAGAGATGATCAATAAAATGCCGATAGTATAGACCCATGTCAGCGTTTCAGATCGGCTTACTTTTTGCATGTGATTGGTTTCTGGCAGACGTTTTATTTGAATTTCTCATCGGCATTTCACCATCCCCATGTCTAAAGCTGAGTTCTTTAATTAAACGAAAACCAAATTTTGAAAAAGTTGGGGCAGATGGAGAACTATTGACCTACCGAACGGAGTGGGGAAGGGGGGCACGTGTGGAATATATATAAGGGATATAATCAATTGTTTCAATATTGTCACTTCCCTTGAACTCCCATTGGCTCAATTTTTCTCTTCCGGCTACATGGTCGAGATAGGCAGAGAGCACTGTAATTTAAAGCTAATATTCACCCAGTCATTAGGATATTGATATAAATAGATTGCTGCGAAACCATTCCAATTCGCCCCTGTCGTATCTTCCTATCATGAACAAACACAAGTGAGTACTCTGTAAATAACTTTGTTTGCCCAATATTCTGTGAACTTTTTGAAGAATTTGTTTTCTTCTATTAACTGTGGAGAAATACAGTATTTCAAATGTTTATTTACATTACTAAAAATGTATTTTATATTAGCCTAAATAAGTGAAATATAATACCCATTTGACTTAATTTGGTCATAAAGCATTCTCAAAGAAAAAGTTTACTTCATGTATTACCTACTATTGTAGGTACCAAAAGGCGCTCAAGGCACTGAAGGATATGCCAGTATATGCACCAAAAACAAAGGAAAACTACTCTGCTGACCCGGAAGAAGTTGCAAAGAGATTATGCCGCCCAACAGCCTCGTCTCGAGGTCAGTTCTGATAGGCCCATGTCGGGCCAGTGACCTATATTGGCCATATGCCACTGGTTGCGGCAAATCTGAATTGTTAGACGAAACTTCTTCATTCCATAAATTTTTGAGAGTTAATATAAAAGTGCACTGTTCGAGATTTTGTTGTTGTTCTTGTTGTTTTGTTGCTTTCTTACTTATGTTCCGTAGATCTTTCCATTTTAGTGACAGTTGCTGCCGTGACTTTTGAGGGTAAAGAAGCGAAGTGAAAATAAACCAAAAAGTTCATAGTTCATGATCACTAGTTCTAACATAATAATTGTATGTGTGCTGGCTACTGTTTTGTTATCTATCTATATATATATTTTATAAATCTTTTCTATCTTAGTTGCGACAGTGACTATTTCTGCTGTGAATTTTGCGATCAACGAGGAAAGCTGAAAACAAAAGAGACAAAAACGTTCACCGTTTAAGACCACGTATGCCGGTTTTGGCTAATCTCTCATTTAAATTCTGTTTAAAGTAAATTTTTCTGTGTCCACTCTGTCCAGCCAGGGAAGCAGCAACCACTCGAGTTATAAAAATAGAACCAGACAGTGAAGAAAAATCTGCGAGAACAACCAAGAAATCTGTGATGATTGTCTTCGTTCACGTTGAAGATTGGATGAAGTTCAAAGGCCAGAAACACGTCACAAGGTGGGTGAAAATCAATTGCGTGCGGAAAGGGTGACAGAGGGGGCGTCAGCCCCAGGCATCCATTTCAGGAGGCATCCAATCAAAGGGTGAAATTATAATTAATTTTTTGGAACTTTGAAATTATCACTGTTAACTTGGTTGTACAAGCTGCCATATAGTCTCACAAGCTGGTGTGAATGTGGATTCGTGTTTTAACAAGCGAGACCTGTGTCTTCGGACATGCAATCAAGGAATTGGCCCCTTGCATCATTAAACCTCTGCACGCCGCTGATGAAAATCATATATTACACATGTACAGTACATAATTACACTATGTATGTTTCTTTGTACTGAAACTGTTTTTGTCACTTCACCATACGGACTGGTTTCACTTGCTGGCGTCCCACTCCCAGAACTTGCGCTTCTCCAATATTTAAATTATTTTAACCCAAAAATGGCAGAGGTGCAGTGAAACAATGGTCTATGTAACAATTTTGGTGACGTGAAAATCAATCCAGAAATTATCAATTCTAGCCTCCATTGATGTAATTAATGCAGACTTTCAACCATATAGCAAATTACTTTAATTTTACATTTAATTTTTTTTACATCTAAAATACACTATGAGTATTCTATTTTGCTTTTAAATTTAAATTTATTTGAAATATTTTACTTAAAGTTGCTTTAAGTTAGACATGTCAATGTTTGTTGGCGGTTATAGTAGGGGGGAGTTAGTTGATCTAACTACAACCCTTTAGAAAACGAAACTATTACAGCTGTAAAATAAATAAACACGAGATCCGACGATAGATTAAACAATACTAAAGTTTAATAACTGTATAGTGAACAATAAATTACTAGGAAGACACCAGCGAAACTAAATATCTACGCCACACAAAAGGAAACTCACTTACTCACCCCCCAACCACTCACACAGGTCTATATATATAAACATTCCTACAGAAAATTCCCGAAATAAACGTTACCTTTGCCCTCGCACAAACTAACCAATCACGCATCAATACGTCATCAGGTTACATCACTCAAGGCCAAATCTGGCGTAAACATCCTTATCCACAGTGTTATCGAATGTTCGGGAACATACTAATATTTACTGAACGAGTCAAAACACCTGACAACAAGCGAGCGAGGAAAAAAACTACTCACTAGAAAAGAAGGTCAGGTCACGGAGTACAGTACACTCTGGCGTCAACAATAAAATGAAAAAAGTAGTGGACACATGCTCAGCCACCAGCACAACAACAAAACCGGGGGAGGGCAAGGGGTAGCCCGCAGACGCTACACAACTCCCCAATTTAAGTTGAATATCTTTCAACTCCAAAAACATTATACAGCGTCTGCACTATCGTGAAATAATCTTATAGCACTCCCAATCTCACAAAGGTAGTTGCTAATTCTATTACAATTAAACAATTTCAGTGTCTTCCCGAATGTCATCACAAATACGATACAATGCAGTGTACTTTGCATCACTAATACCATAACTAATACAATACCATCATTGCTTCCCAATAGTAAACAGTAGGCCTACTAGTCAAAATAACACAACGCCACCGCTGTGGTGAAACAATGGTCAATGATATTATTACAAATCATATAAGGTGAAACGATGGCCCATCGTTTACACAATGCTTCGTGCACGAATCATAGCATATAACTTGTTGTACATAACATGGTTATCTCCAAAATGTATAACTCATACGTACAATGGCAAAAATACCAATACATACCGACCACTGATTAGGGTCTTTCTTCATCATATTAGGTCAAAACAAGTTACAACATTGCAATATAACACAAACACTGCTTGCTCGCAGTCCCCATTTGGGTTACATTTTTCAAAAATTACACCAAGTTCCATTGGTAACTAATATGACATAGCATAAAATCAAAATGTGACTAACACATCATGACTCTCTATCAGCCATCAATTCAATATTCAGTCACAGATGAACTATGTCCCCAATTACAGTACAATACTGCACATGCCGTCCTAGCAATTCATCTAGTAGGCAAAAGTATGGGTTACAATGCATTTCACTGATAGTGTACTACCTTAAAATACCCTGCTCAGGAAATCGGCATAGACATTTTCTCTGCCTTTTACGTAGTGAATCCTGAATCGATAAGACTGTAAGAATAAACTCCATCGTAATAACTTTGGACTGTCAAACTTGGCAAAGTTCAAAAACTCTAATGACCGATGGTCAGTTTGGAGCACAAACTCCTTTCCATATAAATACAAAGTAAACTTTTTTACAGCCCAAACAATAGCTAAACATTCGCGCTCTGAGACCGAATATTTTGTCTCACGAGGCAATAGCTTACGACTAGCATATGCCACAGGGTACAACTTTCCCTCGTGTTCCTGCATAAGACCAGCGCCTAATCCGCGATCTGATGCATCAGTTGCTAAGACAAACTCTTTGGAAAAATCTGGCAAACATAACACGGGTTTGGAGATAATGACATTCTTCAAAGAGGTGTACGCTTTCTCCTGCGTTTCATCCCACTGAACTATATTGGGCTGACCCTTTCTAAGTAAATCAGACAATGGTGATGCAATCGCTGAAAAGTTAGGAATAAATTCATGGTAATATCCCACTAATCCTAAGAATGCTTTCACTTCCTTCTTAGTGGTGGGTCTGGGTGCGTCTCGTACCTTACATACATTCTCTTCTAACAGGCCAATCATACCTTCTCCCACTAAGTGTCCAACAAAGTCTACTTCAGACGTTCCAATCAGACACTTCGATGGTCTTGCAGTTAATCCAGCTTGGTCCATCCTCTGCAGTAAGTCCTTGAGAGTCTTCACATGCTCGTCGAATGTCTCTGTATGAATCAGCAGGTCGTCCACATATGCTGTCACATTGTTCATTCCACGGATCAATGGCTTTACGATCCTGTTCAGCGTGGCTCCTGAGTTCATCATCCCAAAAGGCATCCGAATGAATTCATAGTGTTCGCCCATGGTGACGAACGCCGTCTTGGGAATGTCTTGCTCTCGAACTTTCACTTGCCAGTATCCCTTGCTCAGGTCAATCCGAGAGAATAATTTCCCTCTCGAGAGACTCTGAAACACTTCTAATGGCGCTGCTGTCGGATGAGGGTCGAATACTGTGATCTTGTTTAACCTCCTGTAGTCGATGCAGACTCGGTTGGATCCGTCCTTCTTCTTGACGACAACAATAGGTGAAGCATAAGCTGATGAGCTCCTTCGAATGATGCCCAGCCGTTCCATGGTGCTAAGCTCCTCCTTCAATGAGTCGCGCATAGCGTAGGGCACCGGGTATGGTCGTTGACGAACTGGTACTTCTGTCGTCAGGTCGATGCGATGTTCACCCAACTGGCAGCATCCAGGGAGATTGGTGAAGACATGCTGGTAATTCTTCACCACATCGCAGAGTTCTTGACGTTGTTCCGATGTCAGTTGCGTTCCATACTGGACATCTCTGTAGCCTTCATTCTGGTCCCAGCTTCCTAGGTCGGCAAGGTCCTCCGTCGTTCCACCGTTGTCGCCTCCCAGGTCGCAGTCCTCGATGATTGTCATGCCAGCTGACTCCACGGGTTGACTCTTGTCCATCATGTCGTCCTCTGCCAGTACAGTCTCAGCACTATCACCGCCGCCGTCCTTTATGGCGTTGACATGTTCAGGCGTGGTATCTCTCCTACTGTTGTCCATCCCACACATCTCGGTCACAATAGGTCTCGGTTCCATCGCCACTGCTGCTGCTTTTGACGTCCTTGGAATGTATCTCTTGAGGAGGTTGGCGTGCAAGGTCTTTTCTTTTGCACCCATCTTGACTCTATAGTCGTTAACACCGACAACTGAGACTACCTTATATGGTCCCTTCCATTGGACTAGGAGCTTGTTAGTGTTCGTCGGCAGTAGCACCAACACTTCATCTCCGGGGCGGAACTTCCTCTCTCGCGCTTTCCGGTCGTAGTAGGTCTTCTGTCTACCTTGAGCCTTGGAGAGTTCTTCCGTCGCTAACTTCCATGTGTCCTCCAGCCTCTCACGTAGTTCCATGACGTACTGGTAACTGGTCTTCGTTTCCGGCTCCTCTACATCCTTGGTCCATAGTTGTCGTAAGATGTGCATTGGTCCTCTCACAGTTCTCCCATACAGCAACTCGAATGGGGCAAACTTGGTCGACTCTTGGGGAACTTCACGATATGCGAAGAGCAGCGGGTTGATGTATCTGTGCCACTGCTTGGGTTGCTTTGCACACAGTCGTCTCAATGTTTTCTTCAGCGTGCCGTTGAATCGCTCCACCAACCCGTTGCACATAGGGTGGTAGACTGTAGTGGTCGACTGTCGAATTCCCAGTAGTCTATTCGTTTCCTTCATGACATCTGACATAAACTGGGTCCCTTGGTCCGACAAGATCTCTTCGGGCACACCCAAACGGCTGTAGATGTTCACTAAGGCTTCTGCTACCGTTTCTGCGTCGATCTTCTTCAAGGGTGTGGCTTCGGGGCAACGAGTAGCGTAGTCTATATACACCAGGATATACCGATGTCCACCTTCACTTGGGGGGTCGATAGGTCCTACTAAGTCCACGGCCACTCGCCTAAATGGTACGTCCACTACTGGCATACTCTGCAGGTGCACCTTTGGTGTCGCTCCTTTGTTCACTGTCCTCTGGCATATGTCGCATGAGCGGCAGTATCTCGCGACGTCACCTTCAATTCCAGGCCAATAAAAATTGCTCATAACTCTTTTCTTCACGCCGAGGTGTCCTCCGACGATCGAGTCGTGGGCTACACTCAGTACATACTCTCTCAGTTTTTCGGGTAGTACCACTTGCCTTATAACCGTCGCCTGTCTCAGGTCCTTGTAGATCCGGTACAGTACTCCTCCATGTTTCTCAAAATGAACAGATTTATTGCCTCTATTAGTTGGGATCTTCTTCTGCCCTAACTTCCTAATGACTTCGTCTTCTTCTTGGAGTCGGATAAGTTCCTCTCTATCCACTCCCGCGTGCCGTTCTGCCCTCGGCACCTTCAGCGACGTAGACCGGTCCTTCCTCTTCTCCTGGGCCCTCGTGGTCACCGCTCCTACCATCACCTCAGTATCAGGGTCGTACGGATCCTTCGCTCCGTCCACGTTCCCGACTACTAGGTCGCAGATGGTCTCCGGGAGACACAGCGTCGTCACTTTGCCCGTCAGGTAAGGCGTCTTCACGTCGATAACGGCTTCCTCCGCCGCTAGCAAGGAGTTATCGATCCTCGCGATAAGTTTCTTCCCACCGGTGAGCTGTCCGTCGTCCACCAGTGCTCGCCGCACCACTACACCTTCACAGCCGGTATCTCTTAGGACATCTACCGCTCGATTTCCAATCAAGCCCTTCATCACTGGTAACTTCAGTTTCTCCACGGTCCTTCCGTCACTGCATCCTCCGCACGTAACAGGCACCGCTAACTGTAGCTTCCCGTCCTTCATTACCGCTTGAACGTTGATGCTGGTGTCAGCCGTCGTCGCATCCTGTCTCGACGACTCGTCCGCCGCTATCACTACGGCCGCCGCCGCCTTGTTCGGCTTGCCTCGTCCCATTTCCTTCTGGGCTGGACACATCCTCCGAACGTGGCCTGGCTTTCCACAAAGGTAACATTTCAACTCACCTTTGTCGTTTAACTTTGCACGACACTCCGTCGCCTTGTGTCCCGGCCTCTGGCACCTATGGCAGACCTGTGGGCTTCTGTCTCCGTTGGGCCTCTGTCGCACTGGCCGGCTCTGCAGTCTGGTGCTCCCACTGAGCGTCCGGTTCCTCGCTACCAGGTACGCCTCTGCTGAATCTGCGATGTCCTGTAGCGTCTTTGGTTTCCTCTCCCTCACATGGGTTGCAAGGTCTGGTGGGCAGGCATCCATGAATTGCTCTCTGACGAACAGATCTCTCACTCCTTCGTAGGTCTCCTCCGTCTTCGACAGCTTTATCCACCTCTCTAAATAGGTCTTGATCCTGGTCAAAAACATTCCAACATCTTCTCCATCTTCAGGCTTACCTTGTCTGAACATGAGTCTGTATCCGTCCTCTGACAGGTTGTACCTCTTCTGCAACGCTTCCTTGACCTTGTCGTAGTCCTTGGCTTCGTCGATCGGTAGTCTGCAGAAGCACTCCAAAGCTCTCCCGGTCAGCAGGGCAGACAGTGATGTCGTCCAGGTGGATCTGGGCCATTCAGCTGTCTCGGCAAACCTCTCAAACCGCAACAACCAGCTATCCAGATCGTCCTTCTTGTCCTGAAATGCAGGTAGCTTGGGTCTCTTAGAACTGGCGTGGTCGCTGGTCCCCTGCGTCGACTCGCCTCCACGCTGATGGCGGATCCTCTCCATCTCCAGCTCGTGGTTCATCTCCTTCTCCCGAGCCTGTCGTTCAGCCTCCTTCTCCTGTCGTTGAGCCTCCAGCTGTCTTTCTCTTTCTAGGCCTTCACGGAGGTAGTCCCGTCTCTCCTGCCCAGTGAGCTCCATAGCGTCCGCTTCCTGGCTAAGCCTTCCAATAACCTCCGACATGTTGTAGATAGCTTGTCGATGATATTCTACAATAAACTATGTAAATAAATCTAATAATTTTGATCTGGTCCGCTCGAATATGGTCGGATCCCGGACGAGCCCCCAATATGTAACAGCTGAGGTTGTTCTAGCACGTTATAGTAGGGGGGAGTTAGTTGATCTAACTACAACCCTTTAGAAAACGAAACTATTACAGCTGTAAAATAAATAAACACGAGATCCGACGATAGATTAAACAATACTAAAGTTTAATAACTGTATAGTGAACAATAAATTACTAGGAAGACACCAGCGAAACTAAATATCTACGCCACACAAAAGGAAACTCACTTACTCACCCCCCAACCACTCACACAGGTCTATATATATAAACATTCCTACAGAAAATTCCCGAAATAAACGTTACCTTTGCCCTCGCACAAACTAACCAATCACGCATCAATACGTCATCAGGTTACATCACTCAAGGCCAAATCTGGCGTAAACATCCTTATCCACAGTGTTATCGAATGTTCGGGAACATACTAATATTTACTGAACGAGTCAAAACACCTGACAACAAGCGAGCGAGGAAAAAAACTACTCACTAGAAAAGAAGGTCAGGTCACGGAGTACAGTACACTCTGGCGTCAACAATAAAATGAAAAAAGTAGTGGACACATGCTCAGCCACCAGCACAACAACAAAACCGGGGGAGGGCAAGGGGTAGCCCGCAGACGCTACACACTGGCTGATGTATTCTTTATTTTAAGACAGTTACAAGAATGTTTTTGATCTGGTATGCGATGTAACTTTGTACCATGAAATTAGGGACATATCGGTATATCAAACGAATGCGCTACTTACCACTTTTAGATTTTTGCATTTGTTTTAGAATATGTGTGTGTGTGTGTGTGTGTGTGAGAGAGAGAGAGAGAGAGAGGAAAAATTCATAATGATTGCATAATAGCCCCAATCCCCTACCCAAGTTTGATATTTCGTCGTCTCACATACATATGATTAATTTGCGCTTTTGTCATCCAACAGAGTAACGTTTTGTTGTTCAGTTGGCGTTAAAATACTGTAAGCACATGTATTATCTTGTTTCAGCTCTGAAATGCAGTCAATTGTCAAACGTCTCAGCGAATGTAATCCCAAACAAGTGCCAGAAGCCCAGCGGATCTTACCCAGAGAGAATCTGAACAGAGTTGGAATAATGAACACAGCAGCTTGGCGTGGAGAAAACCCGTTTCAGAAAGAGATGCTCAACATTATCAATGTAGAGACACAAATTCAACAACTGCGGAGAACTTAATAATCTAGGGCCGTCTTAACATCATTGTGGGCCCCTGGATAGGCTAAGCAATAGGCTGCGGCCCGCCCTCTATGCAAATACTCAAAAATGTGCATTCATGGGGCCCTTTAAACCCTTGGGGCCATGGGCTCTGGAATAAACAGGTGTGAGAGAATACCCTAGCATTTTTTCTTATGCTGCGATCATCTATTCTGTAGCTTATCCAACCAACAACCCTAATGAAATACGATGCGTGTTACATGTACTGGTGTCAACTTTGTACATGGGAAAGACATCGTTCATACGTAGATCCGCAGAAAGGGGGCGATGGTGATTTTTTTCCATATTAGCTTTAGCACATTCAGGACCTCAACACAGGTCATCGGCTAAGGGATTTCTCGTCCTTTCGAACACTGCCATGGGTGCTGCAATCTCTGGACTGTGCCTGATATGACTCTGAACGTCACCGAACATCCCTGGGATGTGTTGGAGCTGTCCTGTCTTTGGGGGTGTGATGCTGCCCCGCTCCTGAATTTGCTAAAGCTCGTACGGAAAAAAAAAACAAACACGCGCCCCGGGCATCCATTTCAGGATGCAGCCAATCAAAGAGTGTCTAGTCCCTATATTTGAGTCTTGCAGCTTACAATCAATGAGTTGGCCCTAGGCATGATAGGGCATCACCAAATCTCTGCAAGCTACTAAAGTACTAGCTGGTTAAGAATATCTCACTGACATCGGTTTGATACGGGGAATCCGCCCCTAGGGTAATCCTACCAACTCCAGGGAAATCCTATACAAATCTACGTCGGATTGACATAATATGGTTGTTCGCAGGATATTTCTTAAAATTGATATCGTGCCAATTTTTTCATGAACTATTGTGCCAGGAAGTTCAAGAGTGATTTGGTGTGTGGTGATGTAAAAGGTGTGGGGGACAGTCCTTAAAGTGCGTACGCTTAAGTTTGGCAAATTTCGGCAATGCTTGTTAACCACCTCCCCCTCATGAACGCTTGGCTTCAAAATCCCCCGCTCCCCCCTTGTACAAACGTACGGCCATTAGAATGACGTATGTCCACAATAAGGCCTTCATTTTCTGAAACTGTAAGTGGCATTTTTCATGGACTATTATTTGACTGTTTTATTAGATACAACATTTGTGTAGCCGCCGGACAAAATGAGGCACTTCATGCATTTGGTAGTATGGAGATATTGGTATCACCAGATAGGTTATTCAAAGCCCTTTCATGTGGTAAAAACAATATTGCAGTAATTTAATTAGCAAAGATATGGCCTCTCAAAGACAGGAAATGACACATCCACAGTTTTGAGAAAACGCTTTTAAAGTTTCAGCTTTTAGTCAAAATTATTGCTGATGACTCGATTCAAAGTCAGTTTTGAGGCATTTACCCTTTTCAAGCAGGATTATCATTTGGAAAAGGAATAGTAAAGAGGTTAAACTTTTCAAAAATACTGAAAACGCAAAATCGATAAAACTGATCCTATGATGATTGTCTTTTAACGATTTTCTCGAATCAGGTAGTGCCCAAATGTGCCTCATTTTGTGGGTCGGCCACACATTTTTATTTTTATGGTCCAACAAACTTAATTTGGTAGGGGAAAGAAAGTAAATTTACACATGTAAACCTTGACTTTATTTCATTGCCAATAATGAAGAGCGTGTGTAGGCTGCCTTCCCTCCCCCTCAAGGTTCAAGGTTTGGGGTCTTTATTTTTAGAGGGTCACTGCCCTTTGCATTTACACATCGCTTTTCTTCTTCTTGTTTGTTTTATCTCTTTTTTTTTTTTTGTCTGTCTAGCCCTTTCATCTGTTTTCTCTTCTTCTCCAGAATCTTCTTCTTCCTAACAATGTAACCCTCAAAATGCCAGTAAGGCCTTTTACAGGCTGAGGACCACCCCCCCACCCCCCAAAGGGCGAACGTACTTGACAGTTGGCCATTTATACGTGTGAATGTACTACGCAAAGTATGTTTTTGGGTGACGGATGGATTGCTATTGGTTATTCATGGCATTGATTTATATACCTACAAACTGTCTATTGAGATCTGTATTGCCTGGGTGTTTGGGTAGGGGAGTGAGCATAGAGTCTGGCATTGGTTGTTCATTGCATTGATTTATACACCTACAAACTGTCTATTGAGATCTATATGGCATGTGTGTTTGGGTAAGGGGATGAGCATAGAGTCTGGCATTTTTTGTTCATTGCATTGATCTATACACCTACAAACTTGCATATTTATTGAGAACTGTATTGCCTGTGTGTTTGGGTAGGGGAGTGAGCATAGAGTCTGGTATTGGTTGTTCATTGCATTGATCTATACACCTACAAACTTGCATATTTATTGAGATCTGTATTGCCTGTGTGTTTGGGTTAGGGAGTGAGCATAGAGTCTGGCATTGGTTGTTCATTGCACCAACTGAAACATAATGTGTGGACATCGTATTTGTTGAGATCACACTAATGGCTGTTTAATAATAGACTTTGTGTTACATAGACTTGCCTACCATCAAATACCTGGAGATGTGTAACCATTTGTATAATTTTTTCAGAAAAACAAAGGGAGAGAAAGAGAGAGTGAGTGAAAGAGAAAGGGGAGAGAGAGCAGAAGGGAAAAGAGAGGGAAAGAGAAAGAGACAGGCGGCAGAGGCGGGGGAGGGGGGTAAAGAGAGAGAAAGAGAAGTGCAATACAAAGAGATACCAAGAAAAGTGAGTAGAAGGGAGAGAGTGAGTGAGCAGGAGAAGAGGAGTAAAGCAAATGACACTAGAACTGACAATGTCTTGACGCATGTACATTAAATTCAAACCACTCACAGTCATGTGGAAAATTTAGTTTGAGTCATTTACATGTATTTCTAATACATGTTTTCCCTTACTGTCACTGAATGGCTACATAATACATGTCTTGTCTGGAATAACAATAACATTACATACACATGTTTTATCGTTTTGATAATGCGTTTCAGATTTTCAAAAAAAAAACATCAATCCAATAATACAGAGGATAATTCTCAGGCCGAAATTTTTAATGTAACAGGCTTTCTCTTCGTGCCAAATCTTACATATTTTTCTTTTCATTGTCAATTTCTGTGGTGGCCATAAGAAGGAACAGTACTGCGACATTAATCAAAACTGGTAGATCAGGGTATCTCACTCTAGCATTTCACAATAACTGTGCAATAAAAATTCGGCAAATTGCCGAGAGAGGAACAGAAACTCTTGTGTACATATAATATACTTTCTCTGAAATGTAACAAAATTTACTTTGAATCATCTGAACAGAAATCATGATCGTGCATACATATATATATATATTTTATATATAATGTCACCAGTAACTGTTCAGTTTCCAGTTTCTTGCACTCATAAGTCAAGTGTTTGCAAATAAAAACCAAATGATTTCCCTTACAAAAATTTTATATTTTAATTATTAAAAAAAACTTGGGTATCACAAATAATTATGCAATAACGAGGACTGTCGTGGAGTTGTTCATTTTTAAGACAATGAATTAAATTGGACATCTGAGGAACAGATATCAGATATCTCTTTCAATGCCATTTTGGTTGCATTTTGTCATTAAGGCTGATGCAATTGATAGTAACACATTTTGGGGGATGGTGCATTAGAAACCGATTTTTAAAAGAAACTTGTACCCGATAAACTGTATCAAACTTTGAGAAAAGACAGAACAACTCCGTACACTTTCGATACTTAAATGATACAATATTAATAATATTGCAAACAATTAATTAAACTTTGCCCTAAGTTGCTAGAAACTATGTACGGCATATGCCATAGTGTCTATCTGACACCACACTCCTAAAGAATAATTTATTAGGATACATCTCAAAAAGTACGGTGTCTGTCAGATCCCAGATCGAGTAGGGATATAGCGATAAAATCCTCTTTAAGTGGACCCCCTGGGACATACGACCATGGGCATGTCAATAAAATCCTACAATAAAATCCTCTTTAAAAGTATGGTGTATTTGAGATGTACGGGTAGGAATAGTAAACATGCATGGTATTGCAGACAATTAAGTAAACTTTGCCGTACACTGCTAAAAACAATGTGCGGCACAAGCCATAGTGTCTAATGGATACCACACTCCTAAAGAACAATTTACATGTATTAGGATACATCTCTAAAAGTATGGTGTCTGTCAGATCCCCGACCGAGTAGGGACATAGTGGTAAAATCCTCTTTTAGACGACTCCCGGGGATGTACGGCCACAGGTATGACAATAAAATCCCCTTTAAAGATATGGTGCCTGTGAGATGTACCGGTAGGGATAGTAAAAATGTATGTGCCTGGGTAAGTAAACATTTGCATATTTTAACATTTTAAAACCATGGCAAGATGGGCACTGATGTCACTGAGGATATCTGGAATTTTGCAAGACAAAAATTCCCAGAAATAAGATAATTACAAACGTTTTAAATTGCTTCTGGGTTCATTAGACCAACGACGAATGTCAAAGGTTAATTGATGATGATGAAGATAATACTGCAGAAAATATCAAGTTATCTCAGACTTAATCTTGTCATCATGACTCACCGGAAGAAAGTGTTCAAATATTTCTTTAAAGATTCATGCATCTGTACATTAGCAACAGGAACAGGAATTATTTCATAAAGCACTGGTGCTGAATTTGCAGAATTGCAGCATAAATTATCACTCATTCACAGAATTTGAAAAAAAAAAAAATGTACATATTACCTAAGAAGCTGATATACAGAGATGTAAATGACATTTTCGTATAAAGTAGGAAAAGCCCGAACAGGAATAACCCAGTTGCATATTTGTAACACAACATGGCTGCAGTGAAGCAGACCAACATACTGGCACACAAATACTTTGGCCAGTAATTGGAAACCTGAAGAAAATTGATAAACTTACATCCTGCTGATATAGGGGTAAAAGACAGAAATGTATATTTCTTTTCCAGTGTGGTATAAAAAGGTACGGATGATAAAAGCAATAACTATGACATGTATGATGATGATGATGATGGTAATAACTTATAATCTAGTTGTCATCAATATCATCATCATACATGAGTCTGTCCTCTAACTTCAAGGTCCCAGTCTTCTTCTTCCAATACATCTTAGTTCTCTGTTGAGTTTGGTATGTGGTATAAAAAAAGGCAAAGATGATATGAGCAATAGCTATGACATGCACAATGATGATGATGATGGTGATAAATTACAACTTATTAGTCATCAACATCATCATCATACATGATTCTGTCATCTAAGTTCAAGGTCCCAGTCTTCTTCTTCCAGTACATCACTGTGCTCTGTTGAGTTTGGAACTGGTTCAGTCCTACACACATCAGTGTCTCTTTCACAGGTATCACAAATTTTATGTGTAGTAACACAGGTTTCAGAATCCAGTCTGTCATTCTCAGAATCTCCTTCCATGATAGAATCCAAATCACTGTCTGATGACATTTCATCCACGTCAATAATAACAAAAAGCTCATCAGGTGTCAGTTTATATGAATTTCTATGAAGGCTCTCTCTGCAAATTGAACAATTTCAACAAATGAATCTATGATTAAGAAAAGCATGCACGGAATACAATAAAAAAAACAACCAATCCATACAGGCTCCATTTGCCGTTCTTAAAATACCTTTACAAAAAAAAAAGGACGAATGAAGAAAAAACAACAAAAAAACATGAAATGTACAGCAACTACTTCTGTAAAGGATGCCTTAAAACAGGTCCACGACAATAAAAATCGACTACTCTCGTAGGTGATTTAAGTAAGGGAAAGTCCTGATTTTTCATTATTTTATTATTATTATTTATTTTTTAAGATTTTATTATTGTTGGTTACACTTTGATAATGTCCATGGGATTTTTACTTTCCAGGAACATTCATTTATGTAAATGCCAACATGAAAAACAAACAAAGACAACTTCATGTCATACAAACAATTTCATAAAAGAACTAAATGGTTGAAGTATCAGGTGCTGAACTTCCTGCACCAAAAATTATAAAAATGAAAAAAAAAACTGGCACTCATAATTAGCCAGGGCTGGTAAATCTAATCAGATCTCTATGCAATTACTCCTTAGCCTCCTTATTTATCAGGGACATCTTGGACACAATGACATAAATGAAACATTCATGTTTCTCTCTTTTCTCATGCTTAAGAACAATACAGAGATCAAGTTAAGCCTAAAAACTCATTTACTAAAATTTTGAACATTCTGAACTTTTCTTAAAACTGTTTTCACTTTTCCTATTGCTTACATTCAGCCCTACTTTGGTCACTAACGTACCTGACACCATCCTCACTACACAACAACTTGATACTGTGAAAACTGGCCAGTCTTGAAATTGGCACTTGCACTGGTTCATCTGTCGCTGCCTCAGACCACAGAGCTTGAGCTATTTGGCGCAAGCAATATGAAACCTCAATATCTATTTTCTCTTCATTAGATATAACGTCCTTCACATAAGGAAAGTCTGATTCTGCTATCTGCAAATAGAAATAAACTTTGTTATGATAAAATCTGGCAGTATCTGACCCAGGGTATCATGTCTGACAGATTCAGAGTAGACAGAATCTTGTGTAAGACGGAACCATTTCGTTAAAAAATGTAAAACACATATTACTTCTATCTACAGAATGAGTCTATTTATCACTCATGAATAAAAAATATAATGAGTTAAAGCTATAACTTTTCCACATTTGAAGTTTGCAGTTTTGAATTTCCTTATCCCCAGACTCTAAAGATCTTAGCATAACAATTTTATGATCATTAAACATATGCTTTTTTTATAGAATATTTCCAAAGTGGCAGAAGGCAAAGCAAACTGTGTCTTATGTTTCTTTTGACATACTGTACACTGAGAACTGGAAAGACTGCTTGTACAGTTTAATGTATCATTCATACACATCTTATTGAACTACACATAGCACCACAAACCATGTACTAGTTGGCTGTAACACCAACACTTTGTGACATTTCTTCTTAACATCAGTCATCAGATTCCGATCCTCTCTATGTCTACCAAAATCACAGCCAGGCACAAGTTAAAGATTTTCTTGATAGTTTGGCAACAACTCATTTCAGAACTGTATTTAGATGTAGAGTTCAAACTTCTGAAAAAATTGAAGGCTTTTTCTTTATTGCTCTGGTTCCTGAAAGTAGGTTAGGAATAGGATGTAATTTTCACCTGTAATTTTTTTAATAGCTCTTCGATTTTCAACATTTTGAAACTAAACGTGGTACTCCATACTGACATTCTGAAAAACCATTGCTACTTAAGTGTGAAATCATTACTTAGTGTGTTTTGATTTTCAATTTCCCACATGTTAAATTGAGACAAAACAAAAACAACACGAGGAAGCTGAAAAATGAAATGGAATTATTACATTCTGGATGAACGAAAATTTACAGTCAACTCTCACCAGCTCATAATGCTCCTTCCATTCTACATTTGGAAGTGGTCTTTCTTGTGAGTTCTCGTCACGACAAAACATAAAAATAGCAGCCTGGCTACATGGCCCTAGGTGAGTACTATCGGGTTTAGATGGCATTTTCCCTACACCTGAGTACTCCACTGAGTAACCAAATGTTTGACAAACTTTCTCACACCTGGGAAATAAAATCCAACGTAATGTCATTAGGGTGTGAACACGGCACATAAACTTTAAGGCACTTTGTCAGCAATTGGAGAGTGAGAGAGCAAGCGAGAATGAGAATGATAGAGCGTTAGCCTGAGAGATAGAGAGAAAGAGTGAGACAGAGAGCAAGTGAGAGAGATAGGGCAAGTGAGAGCGATAGAGAGACAGACAGACACGCAGACAGAATGACTAGAGAGGAAGAGAGACAAACAGACAGACAGACTGATCGACTGATGGAAGGATGGACAAACGGGGACACACACATATACACACAAACCCAAATATGTGGAGCTGGATCATGTACCTGAAAGATTGGCATGTACTAGGTTTTGGACCTCAAAAACCACAAAGATTTTAACAATTTTTCCTGCATAGCCCAATAACCCAATAGACTCACAAAGGGGCGTTATCAGTGTGAATTTATGCCTTTTACTAGAGAATCTGTAACAAGACACCAGGCAAATTTTTTACTGTTTATTTCATTTTCATACAAATTGCTTTTAATTCTTTCACCATGCTTGCAGTTCAAAAGCCATCAACTCTGTAATCCTCAAATAAACCAAATGCAAAATAACAAGTTGAAAGATGCCGTTGGGACACTACCTCTTCGCCAGCAGGTATTCACTAGCAATCAAGTGCAAATGTTACTTAGATTCAACAAACGCTTTAGATAATCAAAGGAAAAAAAAGGAAACTTTCAAATTTCCATATGCGTATCAATATTTCATGCAAACTAGTATGTGCAATAAACAAAAGCAGCACAGAAAGTACATGTCTCTTATACATATGCAGTTCAGAGCAACCAGTTACTGTTAATGTCAAGTGAAACAGTTTAAAACATTCTGCTACATATACAGAATACTGGCAGGTCCTTCCTTTGACGTTCTCATGAAATGATTAAATGTACGCAAGTCACATATAAGGTATTAGTGGTGACATTTTATTAATGAACTAAATGTATCATTTCTGTGTGAAAAATGGGACCCACTTACCATTTCTGAAATTCCTCTCGACTCCATTCAAACTTATGGTCCCAGTGTCTGAACTGCTGAGGATCTGAATTCTCAAACAGAATATTAAATTCTGAATTTGGTGTTGTGACAATGCACAATTTGGGTTGAATGGTTCCAAAAACATTCTTTGTGACATTCTCTAGGACTTCAGGATAAAGATGCTCAATTCTGGAAAAAATAAAAAAAATAAAAGGATCATTATAAAATGACGTTCAGTTACATTTCTTTATTCATTCAAACCACCAGATTATTGTTTCTTTTTCTTATTTACAAAAAGATACCACACTGAGCATGTTGTTCAGAATTTATTATTCAATCTACAAGATCTGAGTGTCTGAATTTTCCTGATATGCTATGTGGATTTGTAACTGATATTTTTATTTTTACGTTTTTTTTTCTGTTCACAACATACAGAGTAAAAAACCTGTGCCGTACTAGTTGTTAGGGGTCATTCCAGATTTGAGAAGGAAATTTCAAAAAGAATGTATCAGACTCAAATAAAGACTTTAACTCACACTTCAATCAAAGTAACCGCTTCGTAACCCTGTAGTCTACTGTCAACATCTTCTGCACTTCCTGCCCACAGCTTAACATGAAGAGGTTTAGATCGACGATGAATGAAGTGACGAGGCTCAGGAATGATTGATCTTTTCCTGGATATAAGCAAATTTCTGTTAACGTCCACAAGAGCTATTTGTTCCAAGCTAGAAACTGTTGGCAGCAATTTGAAGAAGCCACAATCAGAACATCCAAAATCTATTACCTGAAAGAGATTGAGAACAAAGTTTTTTTAATCGACAGGAACTATCCCATGTCACATATCACTTGAGGAAACCTACTCTGAAATGTTCACATACATAGTAAATGAACAGTCGGTCTGTGCTGTTAAAAGGCGATCAAACCTTGTAATTATAAATTAAATGTGAATTTCCTTCAAAGTCTATAAGACAATGTAAGGATGCAATGTTAATGATTATGTACTCCAATATAATCTCTTGAAAATATGTCAAAACCATTTCAAAATCAACAAACCTCATTAAATGTGAATTTTCTTCAAAGTCTAAATGGAAATGTAGGTAAACAATGTTAATGATTACCTGGAACTGCAATATTAACTCCCTGCTGATAAGTCAAAACCATCTTCCAAATCCAGTACTATCATTTTGTTTGAGATATTCTATTCTCGATTTGTTTACGAAATTCTCCTGATAGTGATCATAGACTCTGCAACACAATCGAGCTTTCAGACCTGGGCAATCTCATTAAATTAATATTTCAGTGCATTAGCAAAAGCAGTTCCAGAAAATGTACCAACAGTTTGCTAGAAAGTGTCAAAAACAGCAGTGCAACAAAATATATTAATTATTAATACAAAATTGCAATGATACCAAGCAACTAAAATGGATACTGATGCTATGACATACATGTACTCACACTTTGTATATTGTATTGGGTGAGGAAGTTCAGAGCCAAAGAATACCGTTGAATATACAAAGGTGGGAAAAACAGGACTTCTGCGGCAGATTCTTCATCCTCATAATTAGGATTCTCATCACAGGCTTTGTCAGCTGGGAACAAACAATACAAAAAACTTGATCATAAGTTAACTACAATTCATGGTTTATATGTTGGAAGGATTTTGATGGACACAATCATGTACTTCAGTCAATCTGGTGAAGCTCTGCTGACACAGCTACAATCTTCTGAACAAACTTGTCACCCACTTCTCATCAGTGAATCAACATATATGTACACTTAAAATCAACTTAATGGTGCACCAAGTAAAGGCGCATTTCAAAAAAAGTATCTAATTTTTGTAAAAACAACAGGTTAAATTCTTATCTTATTATTTATCTTAAATAAATATGGCTGCCTTTGTCATTTGATTTGATTCAAGCATCATCTACTTTTCTTTTGTCATTGGCGTATTTTTGTATTTTATTTATCATCATTGCCTAAAATGGTGAAAATTTGATCATGCCAAAATTTATAAAAAAGAAAGCAACTTAATTTGACTCTGGTTTAGTCATCAATAATTTCCACATGAGAAGGAAGGAATGAGTATAGCGATGGCATGTACTGGATCTGGATCTGCCAGTAGTACTAGTGGTCAGTGTATTTGTGCACAACTAGATAAGATTAACATGTCTTTATGGATTTGACCGCTGAAACAGTGGGTTTGGTTTGGAAGACTGCCCCACATTGATCAAGAAGATAAAGCAAGGCAATCTTCAGCGATTTTTTTAGTACTCTTGCAATTTGCACACATGAGTGCTTTTCCATGATTAAAAATCTGATAAAATCAGTGAATTAGAGAGGAGTAGTTCCATTTGAGTTACACCAAAGGGATACTACAAGGATGTGACATTAGGAACATCTATGAGCAGGGAAACTGATGAGTTAGTCCTCTAGATGGGTGCTTTTATTATGGTTAAATGCAGGTCAGTGACTAAAACTATCACTAGTATCAGGACTTGAAATATGTGCCCAACTGAAGTTGTTTAACTCATAGAGTACTCCTTTGAGTTTCCTTCAAAATCACATTAAATAAATGACATTATAGGCCTACATGTCAACTGGAAAAATGGCGAGAGTACCATATGAATTATGAGCTGCACAACTTTAGACGGGCACATATTGATGATATTCATGTTCTGAGTGTTATTTGTTGAGCTGTAATGAAAATATCCATCTAGAGTACTGACTCGCCAGGGGGTGCTACCTCCTTGCAACCCCCCCCCCCCCGACACTCCTAATCCTAAAGTTGTTTCCTTGTAGCATTCCTGGATGTGACTCAATTAGAATTCCTCCCAGAGAAACAATGCTATCTGTGGTAGTCTCTGGTCCTATTGATCCTCACTCACTTCTTATGGGCTTCCTGGCGCTAGAAGCATTTGGTGGTCCCGCTGCTCTTGACTCTTTGACTGATTCGATACTGGTTGACTCGATGCTCTTGTTGCTTATTGCTATGATCTATTCTCAGCATGCAGGGAATCACCGAGCCGCGCATTTACTTTTCAAAAACATCCCTATAGACAACTATCTCACTAGGCTGCGACCCCCAGCACACGGCCGCTCCTAAAGTTATGTCCTTATGGGGATCCATATACCCCCACAATTTGGCATGGACAGGTATCCAATCAGCCATTTAAAACATCCAGATGATAGGCTAAAGCAGCGGGAACACCAAACGATACTAGATCTAGTGCCAAGTTTCTTTTTAGTTACTGGAATTGGCAGACCAGTGTTGTGTGGATGGGGTTTGTGAGGGGAAGGTCTTCCCCCCGTCCGCGCCACTTACCAAACAGTTAACAAAAACATGATATGATGAAAACCTCCCCTAACCCGCGCTTTCGTTCTTTCTTTCTTCTTTCTTTGTCCCTTACAAATACTAAACCCAACCTTTTGATAAGCCCACTCAAAAGTCCCCTCTTTAGTGTTTGTCTTGGCAGGCGCGGACGGGCGGAGGACCTCCCTGGCAGGGTTTGCGGGAAGTCAGAATGCAACAAAATTGGGGGTAACCACAGCCCACAGTAGCTGTAGTCTATTAGTCTACAGTGACTAAAGGACTAAGATTTAGATTAGATCTAGATAGACTTTTATCTAGCTCTGATCTTGAGTCGAGATGTCAGGCTTGTCAAGCTTCGAGACTGACACTAGATCTAGATCTAGTGACAGGGTAGGCTTCTTTTGAAAAGGCTTTGGATGAGGCGAGCTACTTATAACAAAATTGTAAAACCACTCACTCAATACATCCATTGCAAATTTTCATGTTCCAACACACAAATCTAGATATCTAGAGTCTAGATCTTGAACTAGTCTAGCTAGATCTGATGCTCTCAATCAGACATCTCACAACAATGAAAGTAAAGTCGAAAGCGGAAGTTTCAGTTTGCATTCTCGTCACTTTTACTCTGTGTGTTAGCATTCAAACCAAGGAATGTAGATTATAAAATCAAAACTATGACATACCAAACTCACTACAAATAAAAATAAGTACATGAAATCATTTATAAACTGCTTAATAACTGAATAGGAGGCTGTTCCGTGTTTTCCATATATATCAGATCAGTTTTAACTCATTTCCTACGGTAACTTTTGTAGGATGGGAATTCTCAACATTATCCATTTTGAACTTAAGATGTTTTTCCTTTCACTCAATATGAACGCAAGAGACAATATATATTTTTTATTATACATTAAAGTAATGGAAAATCAGTGAACCAGGATAGGATTCGATATCTTGAAATGTTGGCATAGACAATAATGCTGGGAAATCAGTGTCCACTCGTAGCGAATCGAAAACCTGCGAGCCGAATATTCGGCTTGCCGTAGCGAATGGGTTAAGGCAACGATACTATTTGATTCATTGAAAGCGTAGGGTATTTTAGAAAATTTTCGGCGAGCTCTTTTGAGTTATAAAGTAGTGGTCATCTACTTCCTGTTAGGCGTGTTGTTGAGGAAAACAAACAACGCGAGTCGCGGCCAACGGGTTGGCCTACTGTACAGTGGCTGCCATCGATTGACATGCTCAACAATCGATCGGTGGGACTGAACTAAGCAAATGTTCCCCTCAATAACATTGTCTTTTGTTTATAGTTCAAATAGCCATGTGATGCTGGGAACTCCATGTTTTGCGCATGCCAACGTAGCGAAACGCTAATGTCACAGAGTGCTGATAGTGATACCTGCGCTCGTTCCTTGTCAGCCAAATGAAACCATTTGTGACCAAGACAGACCAAGTATTAGAGGTAACAATTTAATATCAAGACCATAAAAATCAGAACATGAGAAGTAAAAAGTAGCTGTGGGTCTCTTAAAGTTTAGAGGCAGATTTCACACGGGCGGCAAGAATTAATAAAGTGTCCTAGACATTCCATGAATATTGATTTACTGCATATTAGATCTAGAGTCTAGATCTAGAATCTAGATCTAGTAAAATTTAAGATATGTTTTCAGTTTTTCAGGGTGTCAGAATAAGTATGCTCATCACTTTATTTACATACAGTGGGCATCTGGTTTAAACCCTATGTAATTACTGCATAAAAATTCACAAAGAAATCAACTTAAAAGCACAGCTCCAATTTGTAGTCACAATTGAATGGTGATTCATTCATAAATCTTTTTTTGAGACAGAATTATTCCCATTTCACAACTGTTTTGAAAACTTATTGAAGAAATGATTCAGTTCATGTCCTGTATTTTGTGTGTGTATGTGTGCGGTATCCATGTATTTTGTTAGAGTTGAGAATTAAGTTTTCCTGGTTGCAATAGTTACAGTCATAAGATAGCTCTATGTTGATTTCTCTTCTTTTATGTGTCAGTAAATTATCAGCAGATATTAGTACTTGAAACTAAAGAGTAGAATGAATTCTGTATATATGTAGAATGAATATTGTATATATTATGCATAGATGGATGGACCTGTTCACTCATATTTTACTATGATAAAATTCTGAAAAATTTTATTATTTCTTGTTGTTACAGTTGCATCTTCTAATATGCCGGACATAAAATCACCAGTGTTCATGTTTATTTATTCCTAGCAGTGTTTAGATTTATAGCTTAAAGTAAGTCTTGATGTTCATCTATCAACTTTAGTAGTATTAGTATGATACTCAAGTTTATCTCAATTCCTGTGGTTTCATTTTTCCACATAGGTTGCATTACATACATGACGCTACAAGACATAGATTCTTCCAGTAGTTCAGCAGTTTTTTGTGCCTCATGGCATCACTGCAGAGGAAGGAAATGGAAAAATATTCTCCTGGAATATTTTCCAGGAAAGCCACTAGTTGTGTGTCCCCAACTCCACTTCGAAATTCAACAGGATCACTGGGAACCACTGAAGAATATCCTGTGAATGAATTAGAAAGCAGGTACTGTATCATGTATGACAATGTGGCATTCATGAAACCAAAACCTTTTGCTAGACAGATCAAGTAGTCTTACATTCAGAGATCTTGTGAATCATAATTTGTAAAGAACATAATAAATTTGATTCATGTATAGTATTGTATCTGAGAGCAATTATTCTGAAATGTCTTTTGAACGTAGAATGCATGATAATGAGGAATACAAATGTATTGAGTCTGTTCATATATCATATTACTCTGGAAACTGTCATAGAATATCAGTATTTTTCCATCAGTAATCATGAATTTACCAATGTTTAAGTCTCTTTCACTATTGGAATAACAAGCTACCATGTGTTGCAGGGATTAAAATTGAACAGCGTTATTGTATAAATTATTTAAAACCCTTGACAGTGCATCATTGTTGTTGAAAAAATGTTCAGTAATTATTATGTTATGGCACACATCTAAATGCATGTATAATTAACCCTTAACAACTTTTCCTTTTGAGTCTTTGTTATTTCATTTTGCGCATGACCTGGTTTCTTTCTTTCTTTTGTTATGTTGTTTCTCATCAAAATTGTGCAGAATAATGAATATTTTATGAGGCTTTTCTGCGGTCTTTTGATTTCAATAAGACTCACAATTCAGGCTTACCTGAAAATTAGAATTGCCATTCACTTTGAACTTTCATGAAGAATGGTCATGTTGTATGGAACACCGGATACACACTTTTCATTATTGATGTTTTACCATCAGCACTTTCAGTGTATAGGTAAACTGTTATGCATGAAAAAAAAAACTCTTGAAAAGGAACTGTGGCCAGAAAAACAATCAATTCCCATACTTCCTGACACTCAGTGGCTAGATCAGCAAAACAATTGTTGAAAGCTATTGTGATTGATACATTTTTCTCTTTGGAAAAATGGGGCATTTTGAAATGTTACCATCTGTTTGAAATGAATAATGAAGCCACCTTAAAATAAAAACTGAAGTTTTACAATGCAAAAACAGAACATCAGTGATGTTGAGATCAATATTCACCTGCATTTATGTTTGCCATTGTAGGACAGAATATTCATCCATATCGTCTTAAAGTATTAGCATATATTTTTTTTTTTAGGGCAACAAAATTAAAAACATTACAAATATAATTATTTGTGCTGTCAATTTTCATGTGAAAAAACATGTATGTTATTTGTGCCAAATGTTAAGGTCGAGTGCCATGTTACTCCATATGTTACGTTGGTTATTGAGTTGTGCCATGTTCATATTGCAGCATGTAAGATGGGTGTATCATGCATGCATGTGCTTTTAAAAACTTGGTGAAAATGAATATCCTTTCATAGAATAATAATGCATTCTCATGTTATCTCACATGCCTTTTTGTTTCTTTTGCCAGAAATTCCAAACGCAGGAAACATAACAGATGGCACCTTCTGAAGCGAAGATTAACACGAAAAGGCGTGGTACCAGTCAACAGAGAACACCCACGCTATGATTTATTATCATGCATAAGAGAGGGCCTTCGACAAGTAGCATTTAATAATCCTGATATTGCTCCTAAAGTAAGTAGCTTTGTTTTCAGTAACAGCAACTAAGGAGTTTTTCATTTCAAAAGAATTATCGATTTGTTAGAATATTGCTATTTATGAAGTCTGCTGCCATTTCAAGGCATTTTCACCACCAGTTTATGCCTGTGCTCATTGGTCATGGTTTGGATGAGAATTTGTATATTCTTTCTTGACTTCAAAACCAAGTTTCACCTGAGGAATGTTGTTTTCAGTCATGTAGGAACAACAGATGCTTTAGGCTGTCACTGTTAGTATTGGAAAAAGAAGATATTGCTCTGAGCCCTTGCCACAGAGTGGTTCAGCATGTTCTTTAATTCTTCATTGTTAGGGATTGCAATCAAACAAATTGCCTTTAATGATTACTTATAATTTATGTCTGTTAGCTTTCCAAGAGGACATAACATTGATGTATTTGCAAATGGTTTTATTCTGCCATAGGTGGGCAACAACGAAGAGGACATAGAGAAAATTATCAGATCAGCCTGTGATTAGTTAAATACCAGTATTTGAAATTAATATTCCCATGTCACAAAATCAATTTAGATTAATTTTTGGCCGTGTATGCAAAGAACCTTCATACAGAATGAAATTTATTTTTCTGTGATATTTTATTGCAGACACTTCTTGGACCTGAAGATTTTAGTGATGTCATCAGAAAGAAAATCAAATTATATGGAAAGGTATGTGGTGGACACTGCTAATAAGATTTTATATGTCTTCTGTTGTTCATCCATTGAGTCAGTGAGGACCCCTAGACATCGGGAGGTGGGAGGGGTTTGTTTGCATCGCATCTGACGGTGTGTGTGCAGATGGCTGACAAGTCAAAATTTGGCAAAAAGAAAAGGTTGTATGTTGCAAAGCCCCGCGTGAGAAATAAAACCCAAACAATACAAAGCAAACTAAAGAGAAGACAGAAAATACACAAATTTTCGGCTTTCGCCTTTGTCAAGTGAAAAAAAACGAACAATAAAAGACTTCAACAGGAACGAAGTGAAACAATTTACTTAGCTGCGAGTTCTTGCTTCGTTAGCAGCACCAAAGCACGTCCGTCCGCCAAAAGCATGGAAGCGCTCGAAGTGACGCATTTGGTTAGTAACCAAGATGAAGGCGCCATATATAGTGCCTCAGAGCACAAGACAGGAATGGTGCGCAATGTCAGGAGTCGCAGTAAATGAAAAGAAAAAGAAAAAGAGATTAAGAAAAAATATAATTTAAAAAATAAAAAAATATAAAAAAATAAATAAACAAATAAATAAATGAATAAATAAATAAATAAATAAATGGAAAAATAATAATAATAATAATAATAAAGAAAAAATTATTTATATATATATATTGATATTGGCAACAGTGGAATTATCGAAGGCAATGTTGGACATTGATGCCATGGGGAGTGATAGTGCTGAGCTGGAAAATTAAACGTTGTTCGGTCTCAAAGCGTACATCAGCGCCTGCGTGACAAGACTTGAGCCCCAGAATCTGAATGTCGTTGGATGGCTCATGGTCTGGTCGATTAAAATGGACAGAAACAGGCTTTCCATTTTGATTTTCAATGTCACGGAGGTGCTCCCGAAACCGAGTGTGAAGCTGACGTCCCGTTTCACCAATGTACAACATATGACACCTGGCACAGCGGATAGCATACACCAGATTACGACTATGGCAAATGAAGCTTTCCTTAATAAATAAAATAATAATAATAAATTACATTTATATAGCGCATTTCCAATAAATGCTCAATGCGCTTTACAAGTAATAAAAACTCATTCCTCTCTCTCCCACACTCCCTCTCCCCACCCCCCCTCTCTCTCCCTTCCCATCACATTCTCACTCCTTCTATCACATGCTCTCTCCCCTCAGGTAAGTCAAGAAAAATAAGCCTGCTGAACGTCGCCAAAGGGCACTCGATGGAAGAGAATTGAAGGACATGTGTGCATGTCTTGCAACGAGAATTGCCACATGGTTTAGTACCGCAACGATCAGTGTGAATAAGCCTGCTCCAGACCAAAATGTCTTTTAAGTTTTTGGATCGTCTATATACCAACAGAGGAGGTGTTGCATCAAGCATGTCATTGAGGCTCTGGTCAGCCCTCAAGATAGAGAGATTTCTAAGGAGGACTTGCTTAATAGGAAAAGACTGGGGGTGATAAGTGAAAACTAGTTTGATTATCAAACTTTGCAACATACAACCTTTTCTTTTTGCCCAATTTTGACTTTGCTTATAGCCCTGCTGCGACCCCACAGTTTTTCTGTGGTTTTTATGATATTTAGATGGCTGACAAAGCATGTCTTTGCACCTTTGTGAATTGAATTGTGCCACTTTCCTCAATCTAAAGCAGTTTGTTCCTGCGGGAGTCAGGGTCAGTTTTATATGTAGATTGTAAGAATAATGCATTTGTGGGTTTTATTTATTTGCTTGTTTCTTTCTTTCTTTCTTTGTTTATATATTCATCATATTTGTAGTAATATAAATATTACAGCTGGGCATAACATGCTCTTGCACTCCATAATTCAACAATTGTTCTGTATAATAGTTTTCATTTAACCAGAAATGCTGTGAGTTCTGTTGGAGTTCATCATTTTTCAGTTCTGTTGGAGTTCATCATGTTTCTCTTTCTTACCTCAAAAAAGTCTGTGATCAGTCTGAAAATGGTTGTTTAGGGATTGAACTGAAATATGAGAATATATAATTATGAATCCTGTTCATTATTCAGGAGTATGAGTTCGAGAGTTACGCCAGTTCAGTATTTGCGACAGTCCGACAAGCCTTTGGCATCCTTGAGGAGCAGTATGCCAATGCAGTGGCTCCAGTGAATCTTCCATATTTGGAGTTTATAAGTAACTCAAAAAGTGGTCAGGACTTTTTTTTGAGGTGAGTGGTTGATTTTCAGGGAATTTTGTAGCATTACTGACAAAACAAAACAAACTTAATTCTTAAAATTCAGAAGAGATGTCAATGGGAGCATCAAACTATAATAGATCAACATAGGAAGAGAATCCCGCCAGACAAATGTTTTTGTCCTTTTTTTCCTTACACTCAAACGGGTCCAGGCCATGCCCAGGTCATAATACGGAGTGTTCTCCTGTAGTCTTTTCAGATGGGAGTTGCATTCAGATTTCTGGATTTTAGCCACATCACTCACAGGAATAGAATTTTGGTGACAATTACAATTGAAAATTAAATGAAACAAAAAAAAACAAAAAAAATTGTATGTTATAGAATCCCATGTTTGAAACAGTTAAGAAATATCACGATAAATTATAATTTAACTTTGTTCCAAACTCTGCTACGACCTAAAGCAAATTTCATATGCTTTTTACCCCTGCAATATATATTTACTTTTTTCTCATATTGTCTGACCTGTGCATTGGCCATGCTGGTGATATTGTGTTTGCCATATGTGAGTGCGCCTCGCTAACCTCAACGGAAGTCGTACTGGACCAAACGGAGAAAATCGCGATGAAACACGAACATCCAATTTTTTAACGATTTTTTTTATTTTAGTCGATGCTTAAAGTTCAACCATTTTTCTACATTCTGTGAAAGTATTAGGTCTCAAATCAGCCTCAAAATATGATAAATATTGCTTTTAACACCTTTAATTTCACATCGAATATCACAGTGATAATGGGTTCACTGAACTCCCGATAACGTCAAAATCAATAAACCTATTTCCACAAAATGTTTACAGAGGGTGTATCATTTATATTGGCACAGACTTGCAAAATTTCAAAGCCGTACGTTAATTACAAATACTTGATGCTAGGGAGATAGTAAGGCCACCATCTCGCCGAGAGCGAATAGTGCTCCTCCATCTTTAATGGTGATTTTCTCAGAAGTTACTTCCATTTTTGGCCTGGGGGTAGCTGTCTTTAAAAAGCCATAACTTTGCAAGAAAAAGGAGCAATACAACAATTTTTACACCAAATTAAAGATGAGATTTCATACTTTATGGTGATATCTATAACTCAAAACTGAAAAAATGCGACTTCCGTTGAGGTTACTGGGGCTCACTCACATATTGTTTGAGATGATACATGATAGAGTAAGATTATATGCCTTCAGTGTGTTGACACTATGATTGAAGTCAGACTTGGCTGAAATGTCACTGACCTTTCATGTTCTTCTTGAATTCATTTGTCATGTAAAGAGAAAACACATGTACCGATCCGTCTCAGCAACAGTGCAATAAATAACTGACGCAATATGATAAATATTTCACTTTGATAAAACTGTTTGATGCATTTTTCTCAGAACTCTGAAATATGGGATAGGCACATTGATGATATCATGATGTGAAGATTTATTCATGAATGTTTATAGATTTCTGTCTTTCTGAATGGATGTTTAACCTGATGTAGTCCTTCACATGGGCTCCATTCCTCTACCGATTCAGCAACTTAGTTTGGTCTAGTGGGCGGTGCAGGTTGACAGATTTATTGCCCAGTAACCACGGCCTGTACCAGGACTGCCCGTAATCCGATCCGTTTTTACCTGTGTGGGGCTTGCTTGATCCTCACTTGAGGATTAAAATTTAATCTCACTCTCTTGTTTCTTTTTCAAGTTTTTGCGATCGCCTTGTGTGTATTGTGAAAGTATATCGATGAGATAAATTGATAAAGAAACAGATAAACAATTCCTCTTTACAGTGATATAAGTTTTATAAGGAGAACATTTCAATAAGTCTTTTAATAGACACTTTTTCTTTATGGATCGCGATTAAAAGTGCTTGAAAATTTAGGCATGGTTCCGTTTAAACTTAATTATCTAAAAATTGCGAGATATTACAGTATTTAGTTAACCATCCAGGGATAGAGGAACCTATGCCTAATGCAGACCTGCAAAAATTAAATGCATCTACTTCTTTTGCTGCCTACCGGAACTGTTTTTCCCTCCTAGGGGTTAGTTGTTCCACTTGAGGAGAGAAAGTATTTGTGGATGTGTGAGAGAGAGAGAGTGTGTGTGTTTGTTTGTGTATGTGAGAGAGAGAGAGAAGGGGGAGATGGGGAAGATACAATTGAACACTTCTATGTTACTCCTTTTATGGAAATTTATATCATATTAATAACTGGGTGTATTGCTCTCTCTTTCCTACTTCGTCTCTCTTTAGCTTTCCTAACCTGTCTCTTCCTGAATCTTCTAGTTTTTGATATATCTATTAATGACATCATTTTATAATAGCCTTAAGTAAGGGATAGCTCAATGATTGCTTTTCAGAAAAATCGGCTATAATGGAACATACGCTGTTCAGTCACATTGATCTGATCAATAAACTCTGTCATGTTTGTAGCCTTCGTGTGCAGAGCTCTGCTGATGTTAAGGCAAATAAGACCAAGAGACTGTGCACCATTTCGTTCAGAATTACTTATCTACTTTGCAATAGATATCACTTCAGATGACAGCAGGCATTCTGCAAAAATATGCCAAAAATGCATAGTCCGCATGAGCAAGTTGAAGCTAAAGCCCATTACTGCCACACAACTTGAATTAGCCAAGAAAACGGTCCAGGATGTCTGGTGTGCATATTTATTTATTTTGGTAATATTAAGCACAACTGTATCATTCACACGAACTAGTTACATAGACGGCTGACTAGATGTCATGTGTTTCAAATGCTTTAATAGCTTAATCTAATCTTTTTTTTATTATATCTGTGAATAATTCCACTTTGTTATATTCATAAACAAAAAGGAAGTGTGACTGAGAATCTTTGATTGATTGAGAGAGAGAGAGAGAGACAGGGAGAGAGGAGAGCGAGAGAGAGAGGGGGGGGCGAGAGAGAGAGAGAGAAGGAGAGAGAGAGAGAAGGAGGGAGGGAGGGAGAGAGAGAGAGAGAGACAGAGAGACTAAAGGAGCGACTTTATCATGCATTTTTAAATGAAGCTACTACAAAAGAATTAATATCTCACTTCTGAAGAAGTAGATGCAAATGTAAACTTGACAGTGTAAAGTGCTATGGTTGCCTGTATTTATAGCCAACACAGTTTGTTTGGGATATCTCGCGTTTTGTAATAATAATTAATTTGATATGAAATTGTATGTTTCTCAAAATAATTTGCATGCCTTTCTTGGAGGCAGGGTGAATGTGGCATGTCGCCATTTTTTTCACTTTTTCAGTGTCTTATGTTATAGGGCGCATGTTAAACTTTGATTGCACATGTCACATGTTGTTGTAGGTCACTTGGTTATCAAGATATTAAATTTAAAAGTTTGGTAAAAATGATGAAATCAGGCCAGTTTTGACTTTTTACTGGTCCCAAGTGCGCTCAGGTGGAACGGATGGAGACGGCCTAACCGTGGCCTTCGTAGGCCTAACCATCAACCGAAACCCGATAGGCTTGGGCCCGCCCACAGCTCCCGAACTAAGTTGCAGGTTGGAGTCGATGTGCCTTTGACCTTGTTTTTTTTCCAGCAATGATATGCAGTTTATGTTCAAGTCTAATCGCAGACGTGACGTCATATTCTTCTTATCTATGTTGAGGTATGACAGTTTGTTTTTTTTTTTACAAATAATTTTAACTGCTTTGAAATGCTAACTGTCTGTTGTTTTACACTGGACACAGTTATCTTGTTTGGGAAAACGGGAAGTTTTTCGAAAATGTTAGACTCTTCACTGTACATTTGTAACTATAATTAAACTGTAAGACACTTCCAAAAAAAAGAAAATGGACATGCTTATTGTTACTGCATGTTTCTATCCATGTAACTCTGATTTTGACATTTTTACAGGAGGCAGAGCAGAGGGATTAAAAGTTGGCCAGCAAATGTTTAAATTCCAGGAAATGGATTACGTGATTGAAAATGTAATACTTGAAATGTCTAACATTGTTTAAAATATAGTTTGGCTGTGGTGATGTATGATCAATATTTTATAGACTGAATGGGTTCTCTCCAAAGTCTGAGTTAGGCAGATAGAAATGTTCAGAAACAGTACACCTGTATATCCAACATATTTAGCTCCTGAGGGCATAATTTCGATTGTCAATAAGTATTTTGATGTTAGTGTATTTGCATTTATCTGGAAAAACCTGACCTAAGGTTATTGATTTATTGTTTTATTATTTGTTTACTATTTATTTATAACAATTCGACAATTGTAAGTAAACAAGATGCATTGTTTTTTGACGTCAGTGTTTTTTTTTTATTACACTATCATGACTTTTATCCATAACTGCTCGCTTTCTTTCATTTCAGAGATTATTTACAACATTTTATCACCTATCCCCACTCACTGCTTGTCAAATATATTGGCTGCTATGCAATCAAGTTCAAAGGAAGGCCCAAAAAGTATTTCCTGGCTATGCAGAGTATTTTCTATCCTGCTGACAGAATAGAGCACAGATTCGACATCAAAGGATGTACAGCTGGTAGATATCAAAGGGTGAGTACACACTGTAATAATTGGCTTTAAATTACAAAAGATTTCTTATTTCATTCTCTGCTCTAAGTTTCCGCTCACCAGAGCTGATGAAACTTCCACATCCATAAAATATTTACTCTTGATTTTGGAAAATTTTTTAGTCTAATTATTTAAAATCTTCATTTGAGTGATTTGAAGGACCTTTGCAAAGTTTTAATGTGGTACGAAGAATATTAATGGAAGGATTTGGATTAACCCACACCCCGCGAGCAACGGCTCAAAGCCCACTGTCCGGTCAGTGACCTTACTCATGGAGAATCATGCCTGGGTCGCACTGACCCTTGCCGATGTACGATGACCACACTACCACTGTCCACGTGATTCGGTTTTTATTGATCGGTATGAAAACATTCGCTGCTATGCTTTATCATGCTTGATAATGAATTAACTAGGTAAACCTTTGTCTGTAGGTCTCTAACCAACGATCTGACTTATGAAACCAAAGTGACAGCTGTATTTTTCGTGAGAACAAAGCATGATAACTAGCCACGCCCCCCAAGCCCTAATCAAATGGTTTCATCCTGATACTAATGAACCAATGTGGGCATTTGGGGGAAAGGTCATTTCAGAGCTTGTTTCTGATTGGTTCTTAGATACAGACAACTCTAGATGATGGTCAGCTTGTGAGAAAATGAGATAATATTGCAGATTTGTTGAGCAACAGTTCCGCATGTCAATGTTACACCTTTTGATAGCATGGGGAGAGCCTTTGAAAGTTTAGTCTTTGTGATTCCGACCAGTGGTTCACTGGTTAACATGTCCATGTCACAATGTCTTTGCTTTAGAAGAGATACAGTGAGCAATAAGGCGGTAGTTATGTCTCAAAGAGGTCAGTGACCCAGCGCATGAAAACACGGCTTGCGCGCTGCATGATCAGCTTGACCTTGCCATATTTGTGCGCTCGTGCAGAGTGAGTGCATGGAAAGTCGATGCCGTATTTCGACGCCCTTTGCAGGATGAGGGTTAAAACACTGAGAACTCCAGCTTTTTGGATAGATTGGTTAATGTTATTGAAAGTGTGCAGTAACTAATATTAATAATTTTTCTATATTTTACTTGCCCAAGTAATTTTTTTTGTTCATGAAAAGATTTTGATGATCTTTGAACAATCTTTTCTGTATCTAAAAAACCAGCTCAGCAAGTGGCAGGCGCTAACATATCACTGCTCATTTCAAGGCATTTTTTAAACGTTTTATGTTGGAATTTCAAGAACATCAAGAGTTGAAACAGTGTGAAGAGTTTATATTCCTGTAAAGCCAGTAAAGGTAAAAACTACCATCTGGGCACCCATAGCTCACTTAATATATTTGTCCAAGCAGTGTCCACAGCTTGCTTGAAGACTTTTGCCGCTGAATAACTTTTCTTCTTGTTGCTTGAACTTTTGCAAAAGATCTTTAAGGGTTGCTCTAGTTTTTTTTGTTTGTTTTTTTTTTTTTGCCAGCCCCGAGACCCAGATTCCCATATCATCACAGTACTGAAAGACCAGAACTTTCTAGAAGAAAATTTGCAATTCGGTAAGTTATCTCGGGTTGGTGGCGTGGAATAAAGATTTTGCATTTCATGTAAGGATGAAAAGTATGCGTTTTTTCTTTTCTTCATCGCTTTGAACTTTCCACAAATGGATAAAGTAAACAGCTGAACAGTGTTAGAATTTCTTGAAATTTTCAGCCTATTAGAGTATTAACATGCCTGTTTGCAGAGTAAATATATTTGTTCTTATGTTTGTTGTGGCTTTCTGCAGGTAAAATATTACAATGCTTCGTCTTGTGTACATTGTTTCAACTGATGAATTGCTATTTATTGTGAAGGCATTCTCATTCATACAGAAAATATCATTGTCCATATCACTATCATGAATTTGCGCAACAGCTGATGACAGCTCATTTTTATGAAATCGTCAACGTTCCCTATGACAGTAATAACTAAAAAATCTGATTGTATATATATATATATTATTATATATATTGAACTACATTCAAAGCCGCATCAAATGATCTCGGTCATAGACCCCTGAGCCAAAAAAAATTCTCCTTAACCAGAACAGTTGTGCTGAAATAAAATAGCACTTTGCTTTTCCTGTTGTTAGGGGCACGTAGTATTTTGCTTTATAAGCCATTGCTTAACAAGTAACACAACTCAGTATTTTCTCTATTTGGCTTTGTACTTAGAGTGTGTGCCCTTAACAACATTGTTTGTGCAAAGTAGCCAGAACCAGTTACTACAGCTTTAGGGAATGGTGGCCAAATATTCTATGAACCCCTTGAAGGAATTTATTTTTCCTTTTGTTGAAGGAGATATACTATATTCCAAATGTTTATTTATGTAACTAAAGATGCGTATAAGAAAAGGAATACTTTTCAGGTAAACCAGTAAAGCAGTTGTCATTCTCTCCTGTAAAAATTAAGTCCTTTGCATTTGTGTGATTTCCTGCTAAGGCCAACGAGATGTTTCATTTCTCTGAATTTGATCCACAGATGACCAAGGTCAATGGTTTATAGAGCAAATCAAAGCTGACTCCAAGTTTCTGTCTGACCTCAATTGTATGGATTACAGTTTACTCATTGGGAGACAGAGGAAGCAGACTGATGAAAAACAGACAGAGCCAGTTTCTGCACTCATTGATCGAATAGGAAAGTGAGTAAAGTTTATGCATTGCCTGTTCGACCTTTGCCTAGTTCTTTCTTTTTTTTTTTTTTTTAAGTGGGTCAAACAGGATATTTTAACTCATTCCCTACGGTAACTTTCGTGGGTGTGGACGGGAACTCTAACCAGTTTGAAAATTAGGGGTGGTTCAAAGATTTTTTTTCTTTCATTCAGTGTGAACACAAGACATAACATATGTGAGTGCATGAGAAAACCCACAATAAGTCGGCAGCCTGACATTTTGAGTTCTGTACACATGATCAAAGATAAGACATTCCTGATAAATTGAAGTCAGTGACCACCCTAAAACAAGATTTTGAGAAAACGGCATTTAATCTCATTAAAATTGGAGTGATTGCTGTTAGGAGACCGTAGTCTAATAACTAAGCCGTTATAGAGATCATACTGAGTAGTGTTCACTGCTCATCTACAGTTTACCCTGTAACATGCCACGGTCCCCTAAACAACAACCAAATCGGAAATTTTTGGATCTTGTTAGGAGACCGTAGTCTAATTACAAAGCCTTTAAAGAGGCCATAGTGAGTAGTGTTCACTGCTTGTCTACAGTTTACCCTGTAACATGCCACGGTCCCCTAAACAATAGCCAAGTTGGTAGTTTGTCTCGGACCCATATTTTCACTTCAAAGCTGTTTTTCTCAAAATCAGCTCTGTCGACTTATTGTGGGTTTTCTCATGCACACTCACATATTATACAGGAAAGTAAAGGAAAATCAATGAACCGGGATAGGATTTGAGTACATTTGGCTTAGATATTAGGGTTGGTAAATCAGTGTCCACTCCAGCCAAATACAGTGCAGTCCTGATATCTCGACATCAGTGGGACCGCCTGAATTTCGTCAAGTAAAGAGAAAGTCAAAATAACAGATTAGTGGTGGAAGAGATCCCCCCCCCCCCTCCCTTTGGGGGGATCAAACATCACCATTATGCCATTGTGGGAAAAGTATCCAACAAATAACGTAATTATGTCCCTTTTTCTTATAATCATCGGTATACTGTCACCCATTGCTCCAATCTCATTGTTGCGTGGCAAACATTTGTCGATATTGGCGAGATATTGTAGTAATACATGAAATGCTCAGCGTTTTACTATTTCTTTTTAACCTCAATCTGACTATTTATTCAGAAGAAGTGGTGATACTGATACACACAGTACGGCAGTTAAGCAAGAGATCTAGGTCAAGGCCTATAGTATCTTGGGGACACGAATGATTTGTGAAAAAAAAAAGTATCCACAGTCTGTAATACTCTGTACTTTTACTGCCATGCATATCACATTATTGAAGCCAGGGGTCGTCCTCTTTGTCCACGCACCATCTCTCCCACCCCTCCTCGCCAGCACCACAAAAAAGAAATAAAGAGGTCATATGTGAGGGGAGTTGCATGGGTATTTTCGGCAGCACAGTAGTAGATCTAGTGCACTTGTTGTGCTCTGGTTAGGGAGAAACATGTCGATATAAGAGGAAAGAATGGAATAACACGTCGAGTTACAGGGAAATATTTAGTAGCATTAAAGAAGGAACAGGTTGGGACTTACAAATTGTGTTGAATTGCCCTGAATGTCGACCAGTCATGTCAAGATAAGTGGATTGGTCTGTATTCAACTTTCTGTAGCAAAGTGAAAACCTACGAGCTGAATGTTCTGCATACTCTCGCAAATGAGTTAAGTTTACATGACCTCTCTCCCTTAAACAATTACATGTATAGCATTTTCTTAGGCTTAAGGGATTGTTGGGAAATAAGTTTGAACAGGTAGAAGAGCTGGATTAGTTTTGCAGCCCACTTTCTTAAAATGGTAATGATATCGCAGAGGCTGAGTTGGAAAAATGCCACATCCTCATTCAAATCTGATTTTGGTTGATTATAATTTCTCAGTATCTCTTCTATTTGTGCATGAGAATAAGTTTAGTATGACTCCATTTGGTAAAATCCGACTAATTACTGATTTGACTAGATGCGCCAAATCTATGCATTCAGACACTGCTGTGTCTGCGGCTCAAACACTGAACAGGGCGACTGATTATTGATCAGCTATGAAATAACCATGGAAAGTTCTGTAAATAATCTGCATCTTTTTGCCTATCAAGAGCAGAGAGTTTCTGTATGTAAGTAAAGTGAGCTTTTTCTGGATTGTTCTGGAAACTCAAAAATTTTCATATCCAAACATCAGGGATGACTTTTTTTTTCTATCCTTACTTTTTTCTTATATTCATTTTTCTTTCCAGTTTTCAGGATATTTTCTCAAAAGGATTGCCCAACCACCAGTGCACAATATTTATTAGGTCTCATAATTATTGGCACTGTGATATCACGTTCTCAGTTCTCGTTTGTTCAGTCTCCATTTTCTGAAAAAAAAAATGGAGATCTTTTAATATGTAGAAGAGGTATAACAAATGCACATTTTGACACTTGTTGATAATGTGTTGTTGCACTTATCAAGCTGTTTTACAGGTCCGATTTATTCTCTAACTCCTTATCATAATACTAAAGCCGCAATTTAACATCCAATTTCTCAGTTGTGCAAAAAGTGGAGTTTGAACAAACAATAACTACGGTCGTGATATATTCCTTAGGTCAATTTCACTTTGTGAGAAAAAGGAAAGATCTCACCTCTGGTGTGGCCCTCTCTTTATTTCTCTTTAATACATGTATTCTTTTCATGTCTCCAAGATTTTTCTTTTTTGCAAAAAGAATCCCAACTCAGCATAAGTTTTTGAAGAATTATCTTGATATTTTTCACACTGTGATTTTTCCTAGGTCTATTTCACCCACCGGGAAAGGGAAAGGTAAAGAACTCACTCCAAGTATTGCCAGCTCCACTGACACCAGTATTCTGGACAGAAGTCATCACAACACCAACGGCAGCACAGTTATATCTTCAGCAACCAGTTCCAAGGCACGTTCTATGTCGATAGTGACAGCACACAATTTACCTGAGGCCGAGGATGGAACTTTATCATCTACCGTAGTTTTACCTCCGGTGACGCCAGGTCTTATGTTCCCACGTAGCTTGGCGGAGGGAGTGGATAAGTTTCAAGAGGAGCATCGCAGACTTTTGCCGAAATGCAGAAACAGTCTGCACATTATAGATGGGAAGGATTTTCGATATTTCTTAGGAATCGTGGACTTCCTGACAAGGTTTGACTGGAGACAGAAATCTGCTCAGTATTGGAAGATGATTAAATATGGATGTGGCGATCATTCAACGAAAAATCCAGAAGTTTACAGCCGGCGATTTGTTGATTTCCTCAGTGAAAGAGTCACATAACATAGACTTATTTTACCTTCAACTTCGTAGCACATTTCCTGTTAATCACATAACATGATGTGAAGAGAAATACCAAAACCTAGTCATCTTCTGTATAAAAAAAAAGAATTTGATCCTTCGCCCTTTTTAGCTTTAAATGACTCATTTATGGCATCATTTCAATTTTTGTATGTGAATTATAAATTTGTTTTTTTTATTTTTTGTAGGCTTAGTTTAAGATTCTGTGATAGAGCTTCATTTACATGGACAAACTTGGCAAAAATATTGCAATGATGAATTACTATTTCTCTTAAGAAATACAATGCTCAAAGGTGTTTTTAAAAACCCTACAATTATATTACGTTTGTGTTTGAATTTTGGGAAAGACTTCCAAATGTGACTCAGGTGTGTTTTGACAACAACGGCTGAAGGAACATACCGCAGGATTGCTGATTTGAGGATCTTTCACTTAGTCATTTATTCCATTCCATAGAGTGTATTGGAAAAAAGATGCACCGTTTTTAATAAACAAATGGTTAAATGGTTAGAAGATAAATATTTTTTAATATTTTATCACTGTAAGAAAATACTGCACTGAGTGGCATTGAAAGTCTTTCCAAATTTTGATGGATCAGTAATGGCTACCCGGTACTGAAACATGGCATTTATTTGATGTGTTGATATGTAATGCTCTTTTACACTGCTTTCATGTATCGCTGTCTATGCAAGAAATCACATTCATACCAGAATTTCACAAATTTGATCTCACCAATGTAAACTGGATCCAGGAAATGTACAATGTATTTTTAATGTTGTTGTGTGTTTTCTCCTCGTGTGCTTTATACAAGTATTTCACCGGCCTCTGTCAACTGTCATGAAACTGCTCATGTATTCCCCACAACTGCAGATTACAACTTGTTTTTGCCAAATATTCTATTAACTCCTTAAAGGGATGATGTTTTCAAAATATGGCAAAAAAGAAAAAGAAAAAATTGTATGTAGCAAAGCCTCGCATGAGAAATAAGACAGAGACAATGCAGTAAAAAGTAAAGGAAAAAGGAAGACAAATCAAGCTTTCGTTTGATTGATCTGCATCAGGAAAAAAAAGTGTAACGGGATAGAAAAGTGAACAAATAAAAGCATCGTAGAGTGTTGTACAGATATTTTATTAGTACATAGCTACGCGTCCCAGACTTGGATTTTTATGTTGTTCCAGCACATCTGTCAGTGTATGGAGGCTCGAAGTGACATTTTGCTTAGATACCAAAATAAAGGGGCAAGATGGTGACTCTGACCACAAGACAGAAATGTTGATCAATGGAAAGGGGTAGGGGTGTAATATTTAAGATATTCATCTATGTAACTAAAAATCTATTTAAGATAGGCGTGTTTTTCAAGTAAACAGTTTTATTCCTCTCCCGTAATGTTAGGTCCTTCTCACTTGTGCAGTTTGATGACACAGGGCCAGTAATTTATTCTCAGGTTGTAATTCTGTTACACTCTTTAATTCTTGTAATTTGTTGTTATTATATGAAAATCTGCATTTGCTTCATGAACTCTGCTGCTGACTTTCTACAAATGGATTTTAGATATTTCAGCTTTCCTGTGAAGATATCGTCTATATCTACAAATGTATTTTACATCATTTCAGCTTTCCTGTCACACTTTTGTCTGTTTCTGGGGATGTATTTTACATCATTTCAACATTTCTGTGATAGTTTTGTGTATTTGTAAAAATATATTTTAAATAATTTCAGCTTTCCTGTAAAAGTATTATCTTGTCCTTGAACGGCTCTTTGGGTGAATTTGCTGCACATCTGGAAACTGAAATGTAAATTGATTCACAAGTAATATTATTTTTTCACCCTAAAGAAAATTCTGAAAAAAAACTCATTATTTGACACACCTGTCTATGGATACATTTATATTCCAACACCCAGTACTCGTTTTTTAATGTCTGTTTCTTTACTGGGTGGGCGGCAAACACCACGAGTCATGAACTCGGTGTGGCCGGAATTCTAGAAGATGTCAGCAAATGAAAGGCTGAAAAACATCTAATGAAAGACTCACTCTTCCTCTGAAGATCATCACCTGTCTCGCTCCATCTGAGGAGTTTCTTATCACTGTCCGATCACTTATAGGTGAATTATATTCATTCCACTCCTATTGCACAATCAGTTTTCTTTACTCTGTGATAAAAGTATTGAAACCTCTTTTTAATGGCCTTTTAATGTATGTGCTTAATACTACACTCATTGCCTTTCCCTTTTATATTTATTTTTGCCTGGTTCAAACATTGTTCTCACTTTGGTACTGGTAATTTTACACCAAGCTCTGTTTACTTTATTAAGCTTTGATCACATAGTCACAACAAACAGTTCTTTTCTGCCCATAATTGTTGCCTTACTTATTTTTTGTTTTTCTTCAACAGTTATTTTACTTTCACAGCAAATGATTATTTGTCTATCCATAACTCTTTTTTTATTACACATGCATAGCCAGGAGTAATGTTTATGTTTTTTTTTTTTTTGTTTCCTTTATTTTTTATTTTATGCAGAAATTTTATTAGATCAATTAACCAGAAGCAGAATGTGATTTTTATTATCATGCTTTCTTCTTTTTACACTTTTGTGGTAGATAAAGCTTATGCAAATGGATTAATAATATTTTCAGTGTTTTTTCTAATTGTGACTTTCACTTTTTAAGCATATTTTTTTTAATGCCTTGCCCAACAACCCCTAACACAGTACAGTCATCACCATGTGCTTATTGCAATGTAATGGGCTAACAGCTGATTGTATATATTTTGTATACCATATTGTTTGTTCACATTGATGATGCAACAACACTTTGATCAGAATGTTTGTAAATCATGAAAAATCTCTCCATGTCTTTTGCATGCAGAGACCAAAAATAACTTTTTGGTTATGAACAATATTCCTCAAATGGATAAATACAATATAGGAACAAATAGTGCTATTTTCATTAATGGACAATTCAGTTCTTTTGAATGTTCTTAGTCCTATCTGCTGCTGAGGGTGAGGGTGATTACTGTGCCCTCCTTGCCAGCATACCTACAGAAACTGACACATGGAATTGAGGTCAGGTTTGCACATAGGAATGGCATCGTTCCTAGGTACATCCGCTGATTATGGCATCGCGATGGCTTTTGTTTTGATGTACGGAATCCACCTTACAGCATCCTAATCCTATACAAATCTGCGTTGCATTGATATAGGGATGCTGGCAGGGTTGTCAGGTTTTTTAGTACAGTACAGTAATTTCAGTGGTCAAAATTTGGCATTTGGAGTTTACTTTGATTTGAGAACTCTAACCAAGTGTAATGAAAGATTGCTAGAAAGCTATTTTGCTGACTCTTGTTGCACAGTGCTGAAAAATTAACTGATTTAATTAGTGAAATGTAGTAGTAAATTTAATTTATGATTTAGAAAAAGATGGGTTACCCTACAGGACCATTCATTATTATGGAAACCACATTGACTAATCTTGCACATATTTGTTGATCTTGTTGATTTCATCAGTGTATTCCTTGAAAGATCTGCAATGTTGTAAAATTATGATATTGTATATTATCTTTTAATATTTGTTACTTTTGTATGAAAGTTATTTGATTTTCAACCTCAGGACAAAAAATATTTACAGTGCTGATCTCAGCAATAAAGGCAATTGAAAGATAAGTTAACTGGCTAATATATTAAGAATTACATAGTTTTTTAACTGATAGAATTATGCAATTTCATTTAGTCTCAGTATTTTGTCTGAAATCTCAGTTCATAATGTTCTTTATGCCTTAGTCATATAAATAATATATATACCTAATTTTTTGCATCGTGGGGCTCATGGCTCTTGCATGCCCACTGTTCGCTTTACAGTGTCTATTACCTGTGTGCACACTATTTTGGGAGTGATTTTGAAAATTCATTTAAAATCTTCTGATAAAGCTAGAGTGTGTTTGGTGCCATTGGAAAGGTTTTTTTGAGAAGATTAATAACTATCGCATGTTTACAAACACAAAAATACAAAAATAGTATGCGCTACGAAACTGCATATTATCCCAGATGGTGTGACATGCCACGAACCAGTGTGCAAGTGGCTGCACCTCTCGGGCAACCGGTGTATCAATCGGTTGTGAAACAGCCGGCACCCAAAAGGTGCGGGGTGATGTGACAAGGGTAATATATTGAGTATAATGCATGCTGAGCTGTCAACAAGACCAGATGTGACAGGATCAGAAACACAAAGGGAAATGGTGGGAAAAACACCTAGTCCACTGGTACATAGTGCAGCAGAGAGTAAAATGGTTTGGACACCTCTTGCGAATGCCGTTCTCCCAGACGGCCCATCATGCATACGGCATGCAATTCTCTGGATACAAGGCCAGAGGAAGACCGAAGGCAGACTTGGACCAGTGGCATCAGAGAAGTTTTCATGACCCACGGCATTATGCCAAGACAGGCTTTCTGCAATGTCCTTGAGGGTACAAGCAGGATGAAAAACAAAATAAAACAAAAAAGTATACTTTATACTTTGATTGAAATTGCAGTTTAACACAAGTTGTTTATATGTTCATTAAATTAATTTAAGTTTTCAATTTCAATCATATTCTTAGTACTTTGAAATCACAGTTCATGAACATTCTTTATAGGGTAATCAAGGAAAGCCCTCCTTTTTTTCACCGTACTTTGATCGAAATTGTAGTTCACAGCATTCATTAGGCTCTTTTCTTTTGTGCAGACATGTTCTCTGTAGACTTTATTGTGTCGAAATTGTTATGGTGTCACTACTCTTTTCTCTGATTTGCATGTGTCTTGGTTCAGTGAATGAAACTGAAGATGTAAACACTATTAGAGTGATCACACACTGAGCTTTTGTTGATGAAATGGTGACCCCAAAAAATATCTTGTAGTAAAGGTAAACCTGTTTAAAACTGCATTAGCATGAATGCTGCAAATCCTATAGAGTAACATTATTTTTCATGTGAAGATGAAGTTGGATAGCTGTGCAGTATATAATTTGTATTTTATTGTATTTTGTTACTTCTTTAATCCCATTTGGGAAATTTGCCTTAGTGTCATTGCAGCCCAGTTACAACTGGAGCAGACACGTCGTTGCCACAGTGCAGCGCCGGTGGGGTTTATAAAATTTTATTTAATTTTGCCCAAGCAGGGGCCTGTTCGACCTGCTCTTTTTGATTTCCAAATGCACACAGGCTCTCCGAGTTTATCATCCTTATCCGATCAGACGTATGTTGTGATATTGTTGAGTAAAATGTGTTTTTGTGCATTGTATGACTTTGAAAGCATTCAGCTCTTTCGAGGTGCCTCACTCTGATAGTTATAGTCCTATGTTTGTGTACTTTGCACAGAAGACAGTGTCCTCACTGATGCCATTACCATATGTTTCTGTCCATCTGACTCCAATTTTGACATTTTTACAGGGGGGCATAAAACATTGATGAAAGGTTGATGTGCAAATGTTTAAATTCAGGGAGATGGATTAAGGGATTGTAAAATGGAAGACTTCAGATGTCTAATATTGTGTAAGATGGAGCATGGCAACAATGAGGTTCTTTCTGTTTTTTGGTGAAAATTGACCAGCAGTGCATCCCGTCCTTTCTGAGAGAGGCCAAGATCTACAAATTGATTTAAAAACTTTTATACTCATTTACAAATTTTTTTTGGTCAGATCATACAAAACAACTTTTGAGAATATTTATTTTTACCAATGTGATAAAATCATATGAATGTATTTAATTCTATGTAAAACTTAAAAGCTCTGAATACAAAACAAATAAAGAATATGCAATGAAATAGACCGTTAAGGGCGCAAAGTGGCTGTTATCGCGCCATAAAACCCAAACTCAAATTCTCCAAAATCCAAATTTAGATGGGTAGAAACATCTAGCAATGATATGTACATGTAAGATGAACACATTCATTAAATGATTGTATATTGTGGGCAGCACTGTGCATTCTTTGCATTGATATTTCTTTTTGAGATTTCACAATGGTCGTCATGCTTTAAATTTGTAATGAAATTTTTCTTGCTTTTCTTCATTTGTAAGTGTTTTTGATAATGAATATGCACACTTGTCCTGGTAGATATTTATGACATATGTGAAGCATTGCAGTGATATTTTCATTTCTTTAATGCCATTCCAAAGGCAGGGAACACAAGAAACAATATTGAAGGGCTTAGTTCCGCATCATGCTTAAGTCACAAAATCTAGATTTATGGAATTTGAACAAGTGTATTTCTAAGCATTGTGATTTGAAAACTTCAAGGAGCCTCACTCTATTACAGTGTAGTTTGGTTCATGACGAAAAAAACAAAAAAAAGAACCTGTATTTTTTCAGGACAAATTTATTTATTTCTGGCATGTCTTTTCTGAAATTTTGCATGTAACGTGATCCTGAATTTTCTTAATAGTATACTGAATTTTAGTACGTTGTCTAAATAAGTCATTTACTTGCTACAAATTGGGTATCCAAGGCCATATGTGACTATTTGAAAGTTTAGAAGATTTGCAGCATACATTGTTTATGTTTATGTTAAGTGCGCACATTTGGATGGAAATGATTTTCCATTTTAAACCTGTGCAATTTTGGAAATTTAATTAGTTATTTTTTTGCAGTGAGTGAAAGTTCATAAGTATTGAACAGTACATGCGATGTTGTGTTTGAAGAGTATAAACAATGATATTATTTGTGGGACTATCTTTCTATAAAAACTTCAGATATTTGCAGAGAATTGAATGTACATTAAGGAGACAAAGAAAAAAAAAAAAGCTCAAGTTTCTACCTATGACACTGCATTAAATTATGTAATTAAACGACAAAATGTGTAGCACTTCATGCAAAGTTTTGAAAGAATCGGTACATTGGCAAAAAAGTTATTCCCAAAACATGAGTTGTTTTTTTTCATGAAATGAACTCAACTGTATTAATAGTCAAAAAAGTTGCAAAATCGTGTGGAGTGTTTTCAGGTGCAAATGTCATTCATGCTTCCGTATGTATTTGCATTATCAAATCGGATGTGTAAGACATGGTCACAATGTCAGACCTAAGAATTTTCCCATCATTATTATGTTGATATACTCTATTTTTTTGTAATCAGAGATAGAACCAGTCCATAAATGATTTTTTAAAAAAAACTGAAAAGTTTATCCAGCTTCTCATATTTTGGCTTTGATAAAGTTATACAGGTACATGTGTTCATATATATACATGTACATATATTATTGTATTAAGCTGTTGTTATGGGCCTTAGTATTTCGCATTGTAAACTATAGATGAGCAGTGAACATGGCTCATTATTTTCACTTTTTGGCTTTGCAATAAGATTATTGACCCTTAGCAATAGCCATTGTTTTAATATATATGCTTTTTTTTTATGATGAACTTACAAAAGGCTGGAAATCAGTTTTAGCCAGCTAGTTCCATTCCTTTGTCATGCATAATGGCATGTTATTTATGTACGAGCCTTAAGAAGTGCTGTTTAAGCTGTCCTGATCATATGTGAGGCGCTCCAGGGAAATGGTGCACATGATGTGCTTGGCACTTTGAGGATGTGCCAGAAATAGGTGGATTGGGACTTCCCGGTTCTATTCCGGTTTTCGGCGTAAGTAGATTTCTCAATCATATCTTTGGTGAAAGGATTTTTATGAATTCTGCCTAGAAATATGTGATTTTTAAAATTTTTTCTAATGGTCTATTTAAATTTACATAGACTTTAACAGTGTTTTTTTTCTCAAAAGTAACTTTTTCTACCTTGCCACCTTGAAATAGCGATAACTTGGTCAATTTTCAACCTTTTTACATGAAATAAAGTGCATTCTTCTCAGGACAGTTTGTATTTACACAGCGTATACCCTTTATTTAATTTTGAAAAAATTGGTAATTTGACTACGTGTATTTCCCTGGAGAGGCTCACATATGCTTTTGTATATACATGTATAAATATTTGTGGTTCAGTTTCTTTTAGCTGTTCCTGTGATACCTTGTTACGTTGAGCAATTGTTCATAAGTCATCACTTTGATCAGAACATGGCTAAGTTGACATCTTATGAACTGTATCACCACTTTGTGTGCAATGATAATGAATAAATAAGTGTTTACAGACCAGTTTCAATATGACTAATGCCTGTTGATACTAAATTGAATTTTGTCTCTTTATGACCCCGCCATGGAATCGCATAAGTGTGGTCAATGAACTGCAGATGACAAATCTTTTTTACCAAATATTCTGTAACCGCCTTAGTTTGAGTTTGGGCTTAATGGCTCATTGACATGATAACAGCCACTTTGCGCCTTTCAGAATTTTTTTCGTTATCTCACGTTTCAGCTTTCAGATTCCTGTAAATGAAATGAAATAAAAGTTGAAATTCTAACACGAAAAGGCATACAGTAAAATTATGTCTATATGAAACATGCCATGTAAATAAGAACAAACAGTGAATAAGCTACACTCTATCCAAGATCAAGACAGGGTCAAGACGACTGGAAATGTATCCAGGTGCAGGAGGATGCCAGAGGGACAGTCATATTGCCTGACCGGCTGCCTGTAGGCTACTCCACAGCCTCGCAGTCCCAACTGACTAGGGTGAAAGACCCAAACCAAAGAACACCAATACTGGTGGATGCTCTGTGTCACGATATCCAGGCCAGAGTGACGGTATATTGCCATCTGCCCTATCAATCAACCACTGGCCTGCTGCCGCCAGCTTTGCCAGATCAACTTGGACAGGGGACTCATGGCTGCTTGAAGGTTTTTTCTTTTCGATCGATTAAGGAGGAGTACAATATTTCAAATGTTCATTACTGAAAGTGTATTTAAAATAGAAGTACGTGTCAAATAATGTTGGGGGTTTTTTGTTTTAATTTCCATTAAAATTATGTTCTTTGCGCTTGTGCGGTTGTATGACAGGTTCAGCAGAGAGTTCTTACATATTTTGTCAATGCTGCAATCCATACTAATTATGGCCGTCCAGTTTTAGATGTGATTTTTTTTTTTATGTATAGGATATTTTTATCTTTAACATTTACATATACAGGAAAATTTTATCTTTAACATTTACGCACAGGTGATTTTTATCTTTAACCATGCCATTGTGAATTCCCGTATTATGCAAATGAAAAATGTGCATTGCACTACTCCACTTTTATATTGATAAATCCACAATCTATTATTTTAAAAAGACAGTACTGGTATACACTGTTGCACTATGAGTGTCTGAATTTCCTGAATGCATCATTTTATTAATTTTATCATTAATTTACTAACTGCCTGTTTGTCTGCGGAGTGGAGTGAAAAATCTTTAAAAATCTATTGTAAAACTGAAATTAAAGCCTCTGGCATGTACATAAACAATTATACATCTCATTTCCTAGCTCTGCCATGCTCATTCTTATGTCAGCTTAAGTTCTTTGGGTGGGGGGGAAGGAATGAATTTGCATCTGTATTGTTTTAGAATGACGTAAAATTCAAGCCTGTTTGTTGATTTTACCTCAGTTTTATGTACTGTAAGAGAGAAAAATAATTCATGTAATAAGACTGTCAAAATAGAAAATTACAGTATTTTGTATACAGGCAGCTGGACAGAATGGAGCAATAATTTAGAAGTGAAATGCTTTGAAAAGGAATTTATTTTGCATTTTAAACAGAGCTTATTTTTTTCTTTTTTTTAAATATTTTAAATTAAAGTTTATTCCCTGGCATAAATGTTTGAAATGAATCAGTATCTATCATATTTCTAATGATTCCAGGGTAATTCTCAATATTTTTTTTTTGAGGGAATCTGAACTTCTATTCCGATTGACACTTACAGTAATTAACCCTTTGGAGACTGGGGTATTTTTGGATGTTTCCCGTCTAGAAGAACAGGGGTTCACAGGACAACAAACGATAGTGTGTTTACAATATTGATATATGCAGATCCGTAGATTTTATGAAACAAGCATTCTGATTGATAACAAAACCTTGACATGACTAATCAGAATTGCTTTCTCAATGGGCTGATAATCAGCTCATTCATCTTTTTCTCTATGAAACAGTCGGGCCAGTGACCGGCCTCTTCATCTTTTTCACTGTAAAATAATTGGGCCGCTCATCAGCCCCATCGTCTTCTAAGGGTTATTTTACTGTTAAAATTTATTCAACAAATGCTGAGTTTTCTTTCATCTGTGCTTGTCTCATGCTATATTTTCAATGAAAATTTCATATGCCAATCTCACATTCTACTCATTTGACATCACGTAAGCTTTATCACTGTTGTTTATATTTCCGTTTTTATACCTGTTTGATTGTTGAGTGCCCAAAATAAACCATCACTTTATATAACTGAATTTTCATGAATTTTGTTTTGAGACTGATTTTGGTAGCACAGCTGTGAGGATAAAGGATAAATAGTTCACTTGTAGAGAATGTAAAAATTTGTTTAAAAACAGTTGATAAAGGAATGTGAACTGCAGTGTAAGGCCAGGCGCATTTGAGTGATTTTTTACTAGCTGTCAGAGAAACTACATGTATTTAGTTACAAGAATAGAACAAATGGTCCTCCTGATATAAGCTCATATGGGTTATAGTTCAATCTGCAAAGCGAAAAGTAACTTTTAATCACCGGTAATTAACTCGTGTCTCGGACTGAGTCACTGAAAAAAGGAATTGTGTGTGCCTGGCCTAATTATGGAGCTGCATAAAGAAAATACTGAGTTATGTTCACTTCTCAGCTGTGGCTTAATGCGTATGTAACATACTACAGTCCCAATCCCATTACAATAGCCCTTTTTATAAATGGTTGACAGAGTATTACTTGAGAAGGAACATCAACAAATGAAAATCTCATAGACTATACTTCTGACTGTGTCCAGTATATTGTTGAAATGTATTTGTTATGATTCATAGGTGATAAGAAGTTAATAGATCTTTCATTACATAAACAATACTTCAAACATGATTTGAACTTTTCAGCACATTTGTTGAGCTTCTCCAATGTATTCAGCGTATTAATTCAAATCACTCCTTTCATTCAAGTTATTATGAGCCACGGCATCATAACATAAACACTAACAACTTTGGACAGAATAATATTTTTAATATTTTTTTTTTTTGTTCTGTTAGATGTAATTGGGAATATCCACTTAAATCTACATTACATACAAGACAGTAATATAATGAACAGTGATCGAGTTTTAAAAACATATGATAAAGTAAAAACAAAATTGGCATGCAGTGGATTACACTGGTTTAAAATTCATGAGAGGCCAAAATTTCATGTCAACAATAACAAGCATCACCAGTGGGGGGTGTTTACAAATGATGTGTTCCAGATAATGAAAGAACTGAAAGAGATTTACATCTCTACTTTGATCTAGACACTGAAAATGGATGGGTTACAGATGCAGTTGCTCATATGCATTTCTTTATTTGTCTTTTCTAATAGATTTATTACAAATTGTTAAAAATATGATGTTGAAGTATATTATATAGCACCACTGAGGGACTATTGAAGTCTCATTATAGGGCCACTGTACAAGTTAAGAGCATACAACAATTGGAGTGTAGAAATAGGTGGAAGACATACCCAGCTGTGGCAGAGACAGCCTCAATGTAACCATGATCCAGATGCCAGTAATGAAAAAAATGAAATTATTTCAGCGCAGTTGTAGAACTTTGGATCATGGCTCAAGGTGAAATATTGAAATATTGTGAAAACTACCCGAACTCCATTTGAACCATGAGACTCATCAGAATATGCTTATTTATATATATTTTATATTAATGTGTATTTATGCACTCTTTAGGTGACAGTGAGCGAGCCAGTTAAATCATGAAAAACACAAAATTCCATAAATTAGCATAAGATTAATAACTCTTAATTGACAGCTGGTGTTTGAAGATTTTTTTAGCCCAATTTGATGGGGGGCACCTCTATCTTAAAACTGCACTGACACATTTTTATGAAATAAGGCTAATTACACATGATTGGAAGGATTTCTCATAGTTCGCATTCATTAAATGTCATAGACCACAGCCTGGACAGGCCTAATTTTAAAGTCACTATCCATTGAAAATGGATAAGGTGAATGTTAAGCCCTGCAAGATTACAATGATGGTCTTATAATGCTGCTGCAATATCAAGTGCAAAAATCAAAGTTCAAACTGAAGGAAAGCAGCTGGCAAATTATCACCACATTTCACTCTAAAATACATGCACATGTGCCAAACTGCCACTGTTATGATGTTTATATGGCCAGAACTGACATGCTCGCACAATTTACAATTTACATATAGCAGAATACATTTCATAGCAGAGTAACCTACATAATATATTTATGAATCTTTATACACATTTACAGCATTTCCCAACAAGAAAAAACAAACAAACAGTATACAAGCCACAAAACTCATCTGCTCTGCTATGTTGTGGAAAAAGACTGTACAAGCCAAAAACAAAAAAAATATTTTTTTTAAATGTGGAGTTTTGACATGCTTTATTCATTGTTCATTTTCCATTTTATCATGACCAAAAGAAACTACATTAGTTAAATAAAATTACAACTCAGATAGAGACAGAGCACATTTCATTTTATAAAATGATGTTGAAAGTAATGAAAGTGAATTTGACCTAGATTGGCACATACAGTCTTTTTAAATAGCATGGCAGTGCTGTAGCCTGCAGTTTGAGACTCCTGACAATCTGTGACCTACAGTGACAAACAAGGACAAAAGCCGTATTGATTGGCAGTGAAAAAAGTTTGGCCATTTCATTGATTCTAAGTCAACAATGTGAGAATTTCTAAGGACAAAATCAAATTAATGACAACTGAAGATTGTACAATCAGAATCTCCCTCAGCATATACATGTACATGCATCAATAAGATGAGGCTGACCTCAACTGCCCTTTGTTAGGACAATCTCTCCTTACCTATCCTTTCTACTTAGGGTCCTAGATATTTGCGACGTTCATTGTGACAACATATTGTGACAACTAAATCTTTGTTGCACAGCCCTTCCCTAACCACAGTTATGGGCCTAGCTCCGTTATGGTAAGATACACGATGATATATGAATTACATAGACAAAGGTCAGACTAAGGAAAAATTCCCATCTACGAATTTTGCTGCCTTTGCATACCATGGCATTCTAACCTTTGACATAAGCTTACTTGAAAACTGCTTTAACACTAGACCACTAGAGGCAAGGCTATGATGTTGATGGGAGATCTACTGGGTGTCCCTAAAGTTTGGACGTTTGGACACATAGGCCATATGTATATTTTCAAGAACTGCCCGTAAATTTCCAACATTTTATTCAATTGGAATACTAACATTTAACAAATAACATCTTCACTATGATTTCCACCATTTGTGATGCAAAGATTAATGAGCTTTGTAAGATTCACATGAACTCAATGCAATAAGCCCACACTGCTGACAATTTGAGCACATACACTATTTACAATTTCCTATGTGGGCCTTTAGGGCTACCCTGTACAATTGGGTGCACAGAACTCCATTACTACCATGTGCAAGTTTTGTCCCAGTTTGCCACAGTGCAGTCACATTTGTCCATACAGTGTTTGAAGGCTTTTGTTAGTGAAGTGGTTTTTGTTATAGTAAACTATATCCGAACAGTGAACACTAAAGTACTCAGAATTTTCTCTAATCGGCTTTGCAATTAGACTATGTTCCCCTAGCAATAGCCGTGTTTGAAAAGCAACAACTCAGAGAAATCTTGGAAACATCCATGCATTCTCCAACATACACTACATGAATTTCCCAAACAGCAAAACTATAACCATTCACAGATCCATCCTGTAGCACATACTCCTTCCTTCACTCGCATGTTGTCTCATGCAAACATCCTCACAGACAGATAAAATTCTTAACAATGATGCACATGAAAGTATGTATTCCTACACAACACTTGCACTGTTTACCTTGCAAATCAAGACTGAACTGCATGCCAGACCTAACTTTTTACACCCCCCAACCGTCCACATAAAAAGCACTTACACAGCCAACAGTACAAGGCTTAACCCCTTCCCTGCTTTGCCCGCTTCTGTTCCAGGCTGTTTAATCTCGCTATATATACTGCATGTGCCCGGAACTGTTCCGGGCCTAGTTCGTTTGCATCTCAGGAGTGATTATATGGAAACAATTCCCGAATTACAATTGCTTTGTATTTCCTAGTTAGTTCCCCACTTACCTGCGTCATTTGTGTGTATTTTGAAAATGAGGGATTTATAGAGTGTAATTTTTTAGATTTGCTTGTTTTATCCCCCTTTGCACCCGGCATATGAGTGGAAATCTGTGGGGCAGGCAAGGGGCTAATAGCATAATTTAATGCAAAGGCCTAAACAACACACAGTGTGTCCATTGTGCGGCTTCCGAGTGCCCAAACAACACAGCATGTGTCCAAGATCTCATGTGTTAAATATGAAGACAACAAGTTAAACCCCCTGAAATGTCACTTCTTTTCATGCCATAATCAGGGTTTCAGGTATCTATATATATAATTGGGTAAAATTGGACGGTTGTGCTCTATAGCTGAAAAACTACTGAACGTAGAGCCATGAAAAAATTACTGAAAGTAGTTCAAAGACTGAGCAAGGTTTGTATCAATTCATTTTAAGGATGCAACAACCTTAAAAATTTAGAAAAATAGAAAACAATATGGGCCGTTCGAGGTTTTCCGATTCGTCATTTTTACAGCTCAGACAGGGCCGAGTGTAGTAAGATATTTTGGTAACTCGAAACTTTGGTCACCTAAGGCTCAGGAACCCCATCACACTCAGGCTTCAAACTTTGCACAACAGCATATTATCAATGCGAAATTAACATGGGCTATATTAGAAATTATGAAATATTCAGGCTTCTACGTTTCATTTTTCATTGTTTCGGCATCATTTAGATCTATTTCGAGTCATGGTTCGCCATTTTAAGGTTTCGTTATCACTTCCTGCGATGTGTTCACTATCAAACACTAACCCGTGCGCAAATCATGCTATTGTACGGGACGCGCAGGGTGTCAACTCACAAAGGTAGAGCAGTAAGACTTAATTAAAAACAAACAAACAAAAATAAAGTAAACAAATAGGAACAGGCAAGATGAAGCAGGTCCATAAAAACCACCCAGAACTGAAACTAATATTCAAACCGAAATATCCCGGGCAGGGCCGGGGACCTCAGCTAGTCCTGTATATTCGGTGACCAGGTTGGTTGGAAAAGTGGAAAAAAGATTTGAAGGATGACTCATACGTCAGTTGATGATAAAAGTTAGTAAATTCTGTATGCAGATCCTCTTCTCTAGTATTGATGCTTTGGTCTTTGTCTGATACTTATTTTTCTTGAATGTTCTTACTGAGATCTCAAACAACCAACCAGTTTATCTAAATAATGACTACTTGATGCCTGATAAATTGATACGTTGCTGTTTTACAATTGTTTTCCTTTTGTCTATGTTGGCAGGAGTTTCTTTGGGTAGCAGGATTTTTTTAGTGGCCTGCACCTAGTCATCTGGAGTGTGTCATACAGTTCGTATTTCAGTTAAGTCTAAATACCCAATACTGGCAAATTTCAAAATCTAAAACCAGAACTAAGCTAAACCTACAAAGTTTCAATTTTACCGATCTGAACTTTCATGCTGAACCACTATCGCCTCTTATGATTTGTATACATATTCCCTCTTCTTCCCTTTTCTCTCTTCCTCACACTATGATTCATTGTTTACATTATAGTTGAACTACCCATAAACAAGTTTGGGACATCAAACACAAAAAAAAAAATTGTTTAAAAATCTTAAAAATAACATTAACATAACAAAGCAGTTGTATTTACAAAGTTGTGCAGCTGTACATCTATATTCTTGATACATGTAGCTATAACATAACAAATTCCTGTAAAATGTCTTAAGCATTCATGCTGTCATATGTCATGTTTTCATGTCCTATAACAATAACAAGAATGACATTTAGCATGGGAAAATATATGAAAGTGAATACAATAAACTACACTGTATTTTGAAATGGGTTATCTAAATTGAGCGATGAGCACGTAAAGTTGGTAAGGCAAAATTGAGAATAGCACCGAATGATTCAATGATAATCGACGATTTTTGCACCCCTGAAAGAGTGGTATTTTTCTCCTTAATCTTTCCATGCATTGTGCCTCGTGTTCCAAGACGTGCTATATCCTGTAAGTAATGGGCTGCACAGTTGCTGTGTAGCTTAGCCTGAAATAGTAAATTCATCTGCATGCTTTTGCAAAAAATGCCACTGATGTTGTCAGAAAAAAAAAAGAGTACAAAAATCTTGTTTGATCTCGAAAAATAACCTCTCAGAATAAATTTTCTACTCTTGCAAACAAATTTCAGCGTTCCTTTAAGTATCAGAAGCATCTACAATAATCACAATAAAGAGGAAATAATAAGACAGAAACATTAAACAGAGCATATTCATTTCAAGAACCTTATTATGCTTCCTCATACATAGAGCTGACCTCAGTAACAATATCCATTAATGTATGAAGACATGTCCAACATTTCATTTAATAAGCAAACATCCTATATTACTGTCAGATACAACTGTATTCAGGGCTCTCAACTGGGATACAAAAATAAAACATCCCTACACACAGCATGGAATACAATGAAATCAAGTCAACAGTAACCTAGATACATGTATGTCTGTTTCTAAACTGTGCATCTAATGACTCATGACTTTCCCACTACACTTAAACAACTCCATAAAAACAATATCAGTTTTGAAAATCCCTGCAGTACATGAATAGCAAAAGACTAGGGGAAAAAAAAAGACAAACAAATGTAAATGTTAGCACAAAAAAATTCTTATAATCTTTAAAACATGCCTACTTCAGTTCGGTATACAACATTTTTGAAACCTCTGGTATTTCATTATAACAAAATGAGTGTGGTGCACTTTAGAAATGCTCATGTATCCTCGACTGAATCGGCACTCTGATACTCAATAAACATAACATCTTGCTTGCACATATTTTACAGGATGCTTCAGCAGCCAAGTACAAAGATTGCTGGTGCTTCAAAAATTAGCACATGCATGGAAATGCAACCCCCTTTAAGTAGTTCACACTTCAGATCTGTCATACTTAGCAGGGATATGACAATAAGTGTGGCACTACAGTGCAGACACTTGGCTCCTCACTGAAATCCCTGAACACTTGTTTTGGAAGAAACATTGCTAATTTCCCAGGCTCTTCATTCAGAGTTCCTGCGCCCCACTGAGAAGGCTATTTCAGGGCATTTCAAGGGCTAAAATGTCAAATTCCAGGACTCATTAAATGCAAGAAAATGAGAGAAAACTGTGACATGAAATCAGAGTTTTTAATGTAATTCCTCAAATTTTTAACCCAAGGACAATTCCACTATTTTCAGACCTTTTCTCAAATTTTTTAATTAAAGGCCTAATCCATGATGACCCAGGCTGCATGGGAACCCTGTTCATTTCATTGTTTACTCAAATCATTGTTGCACTCAAAGTACAGCTGAATGTTGATAAAAAACATAAAACTAGCTTTCCCCACACCTACATACAGCAAATTCAACAAGTCTGAGGTAAGTACTTTTCAAAGATGGAAAATTCCCCCTACAAATCTGCATTTACAAAAGCGTAAAAGTCTCACAAGATGCAGTTTTGAGCGAAAGTCTTGGAATTCAGTTTCGCCCTATGGATGAGTCGATATAACCACCTATTCGTCTGGCTAACCACAAGTCTTTTGGTTGGAGAGTAACCCGCTTAGCATGGATGGCACAGAGGTTGGCATCCTCGAACAGTCGCACCAGATAGGCTTCACATGCCTGGTAAAGTTTTGAAAACAAATATTGATGCACATTTCTGAAAAGGAATTCCCACAGACAGACGCACTGAAATGTCATTAATGATATAATGGAAATTGGGCACAGAGCTTTATGATTATTACAGAATGTAAGTCTGCAAAAAAAGAGGACATAAGGGCTGTCAGCACCCCTTCGTCACCATTGTACTGCCAATTCCAGTTCTGCATCCCCAGGTTACAAGACATACACATTTATACAGTTTTGAAGTTAAACTTTACAGAGCATTCGAACAACTTTTTAATAGTTTAAAATCTACTTCCAGAGGTGGAATACCTCCGTGGTTTTCTCAGACTTGACTGAATACACTTTGTTGTGCCTTGGCTCTATTTTTTTTAAAAGTGGAGATAGAATAAGGCAGTACTGGGACGACCCAATATCAAACAAAAACTTTACAAATACATGATCAGTCTCCCGAAAATTAAACTTTTTTATCATTTCTGAAATTTCGAGTCACAATTGCACAGATGTTTTAAAAAGTCGCTCTTTGTTCTATTTTCAAAAATGTTTTCAAATGTGGAAATGTGAGTAAGTAGACTGGTGTTTTTCAATTGGGCAGGAAAACAGATACCTGAAAAATGTTCTGTGAGAGTATGACTGTTATTTCTAATGAGATTTCCTGTTTTATTGTGTTTTTGGAAACATTTTTTGAGCTGGGAGGGATTCTCAACCTAATTTGGTTCCTTTGTTTTACATAGGACTGTTGGTATTTTATCAATTTTGCTGAAAGTGTCAATTTCCTCTGTATAATAGAGAATGGTTCTGCTAGATCTGATGTTAACAACCAGAATCTCATGAACACATGAGCCCTTTTCACCTTAAAATGAAAGATTGGTTAACGTTTGTGTCAGCTGTGCTTATAAAATTCTTAAGGCTCAATCACAGACTCACCTCTTGTAAAGCCAAAATAGCATTTGCCTGCCACATCAAATTACTCATAGAACTTGGAGACACTTTCATGCCAACCTCTCGCACCTGTTTATAAATATCACATTACCGTAATTTCCAAACACATGTCTGAAGTTAAATCTGTACAATTCTGCAATTGGTCATGAACTTTTTTTCTAAACGAGATTATAAAAAGAAGAGATGTTCATATTCTGTCACAATTTATTCACAAGGTTAAAAAAAAATTGAAACACTGAGTTAAAATGCTGAGGCCTATTATTTAGGATAAAGAAAACTCATTTGACAAAAATGTACATATGGGCAGCTCACAGGATATGAGAGGATTCGCATTTTAATGCTTCTTTTTTTCTTTCATGTTTAACTTGTCACAAATGTCATAAATGAAAACATCTCAACAGATCACACCCTGAGTTTTTATGCGTTTTTATGAGTTTTTATATGTTAATGTTTCAAATTTCAATGATGGTTAAAGGTTTTAATTATTCAAATGAACAACGAAATAGCTGCACATAAAACAAAAAATATTTAATATACAAACCACTCGAGCAAATGGCAGCTTTCGAATGAGAAGATTTGTTGTTCTTTGAAACTTGCGAATTTCTGTTAGTGCAACAACTCCTGGTCGCCGCCTCCTCTTGACGGGTGAATCTGATGGTACCACACGACCTTTTCCTGTAACATAATAACAGAAACATATTAGAGATCTCTCTTACTATGACATCAAATTACATGAACTGCACAGCAGCCGGGTTACCCAGTCTAAACAGTTTAATTAAAAAGTAATAATCAGGTCTGTATAAATCTGTTTTTGTCACCTAAACACTTAGCACATCAGTGCTATTAATTTAATGATTTACTAGGCTTAACCCTCTTAGTCTTAGTGCTCACTAAAAAACTGAAAAAATGTGTGCTAAAATGTTTCAATTATGACATTTTTAATACTTTTTGGGGCTTTATTACTCACATTAGAGTTCAGATTAATTAGGCATATAAAACTATGCATATTCTAAGAGGTAATTGGATGAGGAACATTTTGAGAGCAAAATGAAAGCATTTAATGTGGTGGTTGATAGGTGTTATGCTGTACTTACCAACATGAGTACTGGTTCGAATCCATGTGATAAATATCCATTAATCCATAAGATGACTGTCACAATACAATACTCCTTAGTTTCAGAAAATTCACAAACAACTGTTTATAAAGTGTCATAGGGATATATACTCTGACATTAAAAAATAATAGTGGTGCCATTTTTCTGGATAAAGAATTGCTATTTCAATTATTTATGATATCTGACTCATTCTGGTCACTCATTTTGGTCATCAAAGTCAGTAAAAGTCGCCACAAAACGCAACCAAGCATCAACACCTACTTTCATTGTCGGCTGTACTTCCTGGAAACGCAAGCGGATGTGCCAGATTTTTTATTTGGCTTCTCAGCCAAAATAAATTTAACTGCACATATAGAGAGCCATGATCATGGCCTGTCGCACTCTACTTACGGGCCACAATCGTGGCCTGTTGCATTAAGAGGGTTAATATCCTTTCCCACAATTCCCAAAATTTCAAAATGTGTCAAAAACAACTGCATTTAGCATTATCTCATCCCTACCTCTTCCACCACTTGTACTGGGTCCTGCATGACCTGTTGCATAGTATCGGGCCCCGTCATCAATTGGACTTCTTCGCTGTTTTCCATCTCCTACTCCTAGTTTTGAACAGCACATTCAAAAATTTTCAATAAAAACAAAATATAAATAAATTATAAAGTAATTTGCATACACATCTGACATCTGTTTTTTAGAATCATTTGACATTTTATTTCTAGTCAAATGGAAGAAGATTATCTAAACATAAGAGCATATTTTCAACAATGTCTCATTCTTTATTCTTTCCAGGAAATTAAAATAATTTTCAACAGTTACATTTATTTTATCATGATTTGGATTGGACCAGCAATGACCATCCACCAGCAGAAATGACCAATATAATTTCAGCTTTTTTCTTTGAACATCCAGCTCTGAAGTAAAAAAGCCCAAGGAATGGTATTATAATATATTTAATTGTAATTTTAAAACTGATTTAGCTATGATAAGAGGTCTACAGTAAAGCTAATCATAATTATTACATCACTACGTCGAAACTTTGCTGAAGACAGAATAAAAATTAAAACACTAACTAACATGATAACAAAAACATAAGAAAAAGAAATAGAGAGGACTGGCAACCAGAATAAAAATGTTTTCCAAGTAGTCTCAAGAACAACACTGTGCTAACTCTAAACTGAAACTCCACACCGTAGTAGTACTAGTACTACTACTAATGATATGAACCAGACATAATGGTGATGAGCACATTTCAATTTGGTACAGTGCATCATCGTGTGTAATGACAAGCTCTACTCTTTTTGATAAGATACATTCCAAATTTGGAGTTTTTCTATTTAAAGTGGAATTTTTATATAAAAAAGAGTTTCCCTCAGAAGACCTTTCCTACTAGTACTAATGCCTAAGGAGTACCATAAGACTAAGAGCACACAACTTTGGTCAGGGTCATAATAATATAAATCAAATGTTCTTTAGTGTGAACTTTTATTCACTGGGCCCCGTATTTACTCAAAAAAATGTCCATCTAGAGGACTAACTCGCTCCAAAATTCGCATCCTTGTAGTGGCCCTATTGTGCAAAGGCTGCCACTGTCCGCGAACATTATTGATCAGCAGATACTACCCAGGTTTATCCGCCAACAATATCGGCCCGTGTTTATCGGCCAATATTGGTGTTGACTAAATACCAAAAAATCCCAAACAACTGGATTTATCCCCCCACACACACACCCAAAAATGAAACAGATTGATTCCTAACAAAAAAGACCTTAAATTTAAAAAATAAAATAATACCCTCTGCCTGAGAATTGAACGACAGTCACCTGATTGGCAGGCGTAGATGCCAACTGCTACGCTATTATTATAAATAATTGAGAAGAAATTTTTCCAAAATAAAACATCACTAAACCAATTAGATTCTAGCTTCTATTGGCGGATAAATAGTCCTCAAATAGGACTCCTCCCATGGGCCCACAAGTTTAAACCAAAAGTTGGATTTTTTAATCATGTTCAGGTAAATTTAGGATCTAGATCTGTAGTAGCACTGGTAGGGCCTATTATTATTACAATTATAATTAGATCTAGCAGACTAGATCTAGATATAGACTCTAGATCTAGATAACAATCAGTTAGCCCAGTTCAAAGTAATCAAAGGATGATTATGGCACGACTGTACTAAAAAATGTGCAGAACAATTTGGATCTAGACTCTAGATCTACTTTACTTTTGGTAGGAGGAGGAGGAGGAGGAGGGCCCATTCAAAAAAAAAAAAAATTCAAAATGATGAAAATATGAATATTTTCCACGTTCTATAAATTTCTAATTTTGGTATAGAGTCTACAAACAACACTAACAGGTCCAACAATACATTGTATTTAATTTGTCAATTTGAACAGACCCTGGCCGGCTATGTCATGTGTCAGGTGCAGAAAACATGGAAGTCCCCTCAATCTAGAATCTAGATCTAGATCTATATCATAATAAAACGCATTCACTGGGCGTACCCTTTCGCGGCGTTGTTTTTCTCTGGGATCCTCTTGGCATTCTTTCATGAATAAATTTCAGATTGCAAAATTCCAGCACAGTCAATCACCACCATAGATTATATCTATGATCACCACCTTTCAAATCAGCCACCATGTTGTTGACAGCAACAAACTGTACTTTACCGCAATAATGTGAACGCGCATGTTAGATTGTCACCGAAAATGCCCGAAAGCGGTTCCAGGGGAGGTATAATTTTCGAAGCGAAGAATTAATGGTAACCGTACAATAACCGTAATATAACTGTATCAGTAATGTACGTTTTCTTCCATAGTTTCTCTGTCTCTGGGTTCAGTCATTTAGTTTCTACTAAATTGCCAATATACAAGTAGGCCTGTCATTTTACATCTTTTTGGTCCGGGAGGAAAACGGCGGACTGGATGATCTTGGTGACGGTTTGAGTCCACAATTAGTAGCGTCCATTTACTGTCTTCGTTTCACTCTGCAGGCGTACACCAAGGGAATGATAATGAATCCTTCGCAAAATAAAACAAAACAAAACAAAAATGTTGTTTCATTCACTGAACTAAAATGCAAGCGATGACAGGTCACAAGAGGTGTAAACATAATTATTCTATTGTTGATTCAGCCCTGGTGTAGATTGATTAGGGTTGTCTCCCTATCTTGGCCCACTTTCATTATGGTCACTTTCAAAATTCAAGCATCGGGTATGGAACACTAACAGAGCCTTATCTGATATAGTTTGTTCTCAAGCGCGGTTCTGAATTAAACTGAATTGTGTAATTTTAACATTCCTAGGACGAGTGTCAACTAAGACATCGTATCCTCTAGCGTTTTGAACAAATGTCGCTATTTTATCGTGTTATCTGTTTATTTTGAGCAGAGAGAAAGGACTCATTAACCATAGCCTGCCTATGTAAAATCTCACAGGTTTATTTACATCAGCAATGCCTTGAATGTTTGCCGTGCCTTATCTCAAGGCCTTGCTAACTTTGACCAGGGGCGTGATTCTCCTGGCCAGTGCGTGGACAGGTGTGCTTTGGTCCACAGCATACGCCCGTGGAAATGTCCTGAAAGCCCTTACCCATAGGTGGGCCACAACTGAAGTATGTCCACGAGATTTTAGGGACTATGAATTTCGCTGGTGTAAAAGTGATATGAGCACCGCCCATAAAGTAGGTACTCTCGACTTTGGACATTTTTACCCCCACCCCACCCCTCTTGTACGCATTTCGTACGACTGAATGCCCAGGACAAGGTGTTGATGTTCCAAAAAACTTTGTGTGGAGTTTTGCGGGCTCTATTTAAAACTTTCAATTGAAACGTATTTGGTCTTATATAATGCAGCCATTTTTTAAAACTCGTCTTTGAATCCATTACTATTACTGACAAGTGTACAGGGTCTCAAGAAACCTCTCTTGCCCCATGCACGCATTTCAATCGCCGAGGGCACCCCTCCTTTCTCTGTCCTGATGTACACACTTTACTGATGACCCTTTAAGGTTCAGAGCGGGATGTGGCCCAATTGATTTGGGGGGGGGGGGGGGGGGAGGTACAAATGGACAGTACGATTATCTTCAAAAAGCTTTTCCTGTGAAACGATACAGACGCGGTTTACTGGATAATACGCAATAATGTCCTTTATTATGGACACTCCCACATATCAAAGATTTACTCATAAGTTCACGCCCATGTAGTACTAAAGATAAGCCTACTGCTGTAGGCTACTGAAAACGGAAATCAAGTGATGATAACTTCAGAATAATGGTTGCTATTTCAGAGCCTCGCTGCCAGAAAAACACATAATAATGATTATGCGACCCGTCTGGTTAAATGAATAATTAAGTCAAATCTGGTCTTTCAGAGTCTTATTGAACACCTTTATGTAATTTCATTCATGGAAAACAAATTGTACACACATAGGCCTATATTATTTGACACAGAGGAAACATGTTGAGCCTAAGCCTCAGTTACGTCCAAAGACATCCTTGGATGATAACATTGCTGCTTTTCTTACTCGACCCTTGCAACGTTATGACCGGTTCGAGAAACAGGGACACATGCGCAATTATCAGCCTTGAAGCTACACAAGCTTGAACCCTCTCCGAACATTTTTACTATGTGTAACGCTTAACGATGATGTAATCCTCAGTTACCGGGAACATGGTCGTCCACCATTCCAAATGAAATTATGTCAAACAATATGGCTCTTGGAGAAAAAACATAATACTGGCAACCCAGCCAGCATCCCTTCGTGAATCCAATGTAGATTTGCATGGGATTTCTGCAGGGTTTGGTAGGATTACCATAGGGGTCCCTACATCAAACTGACGCCGGTGCAATGTGGCAACCATCGGATCTACGTAGGAACTATGTCGTTCCCATGTGCAAACTTGACGTCAATCCTTCCCGTCGGATTTCCGTAGGGTTGCTGAAGTAACAGATTCCTGGTCCCGGGTCGGACCTCATAAAAACCCCCAATGCATCACAGACACGTATCTCGTGGTGCAATTGGCCAATAAAATAACATCGTTGTCAAGATTTTCGGATAATTTTGTCTGTGCTGTCTTCAGTTCCAAAAACTCAGCGGTTTTCAAAGTTGCAAGATGTTCGTCAAATAGAATAACCAGAGAAAAAAAAAAAGTGACTCAATCAAATGTGCCGAAATCCTTAATGATTTACTTCCGTAATATATTAAACTAACATAGACATAGCAATGAGAACAACAGCAACATCGATATACTGAACAAGGGATAATGAACTTCAAAGTCAAAATGAGATCAAGGCTGAATGGACAGGTAGATGTGAAATGGAGCGAAAGAAGGAGAGAAATAAGTAAGAGGAAATGCAGATGATCGAAAGGAAAGACAGGCGGAAAGAAATAGCGGGACCATAGTTCTTGTTTGTTCCACTTCCACTTTTTGCACAACTGAGAAATTCGACGCTAAACCTTTGCGGCTTTAATATTATGATAAGAAGCCAGAATAAATCGGAACTCTGAAACAACTTGGTAAGTGCCACAACACATTTAAAACAGGTGTCAAAGCGTGCATTTGATATAACTCTTCTACTGAAAGAGCCCCAGTTTTTCAGAAAATGGAGATAGAACAAATAAGAAGTAGGTCGAGATAAGAGAGGTAACAGATGATAATTATAGGAAAATTCGAAAGACACAGCTGAGATCTGGTGAAAGAAAATCGAAGAAATTAATGAAGAAAAGCGGCGAAGAAAATGAGACCATATCACAAGTTAGTGGAAAACCAGTGTCTGCCTAAGGGGAAAACTTGGAAACCGTTGGAGATGGCCGACTGAGACTGGCTCAGTCCTATGTAGGTCTGTGAAAGGTAGATTCGGAAAACAGCAATGGAAAAGGGCAGTCTTTTCTGGATAGCATTATTTGCTGGATTGCTTAGCGGTGAGCGCTAACGACTAGACGCTAATCTTACATCTTATTATAAGAAAAATAGCGGCAGTAGTATTTCACTTTGTGTCCATCTACTGTGTTTAAAGTTTAAGAGACTTGTTTTTTTTTTTAAAGTTGTAAAAAATGTAAAACACAATGATCTTGTTTTGTGCTCACGACAAGCGTTCAGTGGGTGTGTAGTACCATGTCGCGAGTTCTGAAGCAAGACTGCGGAGATGCGTTCTTGTTCACAGCATCCGCTCCGCTATTTATACGGAAAGTGGCGTATGAAAAAGTAAAACACACTTTGCCTCTGTATACTTGTCCACAGTATCCGTTCCGCTCCTCACCGCTATAGAGGCAAAGGGTGATTTTCATACGTCATTTTCCGTATAAATAGCGGAGCGGATGCTGTGGACATGAACGCTTATCGTGGGAAATTATCTGAATCAGAGAGAAGGACAGAGAAGGATGGGGACACCGATTTATCTCGGGTATTACCGGGTATCTCATCTAGTTTAGCATAAACATGTATCCCGGGGATTATTAACATCGTCGTCGTCATTGATTGTCCATCATCCTAAGTTTCTTTGTTTAACTCATTCCCTACGGAACCCTTTTCAGCGTTCTGACGCAACTCCAAAAACCGCCCAGAAGAGAAATTGTAGTGAGAATAGAAAGTGAGGACCAGAGAATTAGTGCAACCATAAAGTGTTGTGCATCAATGGAAAGCAAATTGAACATACAATGTAAACAAGTGTACATGATTTGTCTGCAAGTTGTTGTTATTGAAAAAAATGAGGTTGAAAGTGTGATTTAAAAAAAAGAAGAAGAAAAAAATCATTATAACTTTTCCAACTCACCCTTAGCTGGGTACAGAACATGAAAGCTGGGTACTTCATAGACATCTCTATATATTAATATGAGATCTCAAAGAAGGGAAATAACAATCGAAATTACTTGATGCCAAACAAAAATTTTACCACAATAATGAGCAAGAAAATAAGTTTGGAGATAAGAACGGGGGGGGGGGGTGGCAAACATCATCATCGTCATGACCATCATCTCCAACTAACAACTAATTTACAGTACTATCGCCACCATCGTACATAACCACCACTTACAGTACGTCAGAAGTATTTTGCGTATCCCTTGTCCTGTACACTCATACCCTTCCCCTTCCACCTCCCCTCACAGGTTCATTCTGCCACCATTTTCATTCTTTTTCTTTGCCCTTCTCTTGTTTAGTTTCCATTTTTGTTTTCATTCAACCACAATTTCTGCTCACTTCCTTTCTCTCTTTCCTTTAAATATATTTCAAAAGTATGTGTGTGTCTGTTTGTCCAGCTTCCTTTAACTTGACTTTTTCTTTCTTCAAGTTTTCTTTAACAACTACACTTCCGTTGATTATTCCTTATTCACCCCTTTCATCCTCCTGCTACGTTCTGCTCATTATCCTGAGCGGTCATATTTTTTTGTGTACGTCTTAAGAATAATTATTACATGTATATCACCGGAGGTAACAGTTGAGGGTGTTAGACTTGGGAGAGGTTTACGTCTAAGTGCTAATTGTACTTAAATCTCGTGCATTTCTAACCCTCCCTCAATTTATTTAAGGGTGTTAGAATTACAGGGCACCAAAAGTGCAAAGGGCATTTAGACTCCTTCTAATTCCAACCCCCTTACAATCGTTGCTGTGGTGTAAAAAAAACAACTGCCTTAAAAGTAAGAGTGACATCTGTGATGGTAGCAGTAGTGGTGATAGGTGCTGTTGTCGTCAATGCAGCGACAACAACTTCAAAATGAACATCATTGTTTCTCGGGGGCGTCAGCCTAAGACTAATGATCCCTCCCCTCCCCCCCCCCCCCAACCCGGGCATAAAAATGTTGAATTTGTTAACGGCTTGAGTATGGCCACACTCCCAGAGGGTTAAAGAGAGTCAAGGGCTATGAAGCTTGTTTGACGGGAGTTCTCATACTTTGAAGATTTCCTGTAGTCTCACTCTCCCAATAATAATTCTAATGTTTCTTCTGCAGTAATCAGCCAATCAGCGGCCGGGGAATGCTTTCGAAACCATGATTGCGGAAAAGCATCAAAGCAGCAGTCGGATCTGCTGACATGTCTGATGAACACGACCTGGAGATGTCACCCCGATCAGGTAGGTATTTTCTTTCCAGATGACATAAAAATAGAAGCCACTGTTACGGCCGGGCGGCCGCTCTAGTTGTATTCACCGGAACATTTTAGTACAGTAACGCATGTAGTTCGAACAACTGCAACCAGTTTGGTTGTTCATATTGCCCTACAACCTACTTCGCTGAAAAAAAAAAAGAGCAAAAACGAAACGTTTAAATTCAATACGATAATCTGAAAAGCCTACGGAGGGTCTCAAAAGCCCCCCCCCCCCCCCCAACCGTCTTTATGTAAACTTAACGCCACCGTAATTCTTGTTTGTTGTAGCTCAATTTTTTGAAAAACTGGAGAACTTTTACTTTGACACTTTGATACTTGTTTAAAATGCCTTGTGGCTCTTATCAAGCTGTTTCACAGTTCTGTCTTTATCTTAGGAGGTTCGCTGCCACTGGCATTTACACCTCACTTTTCTTGTTTGTGGTAACGATTAGTTTGTTTGGTTTTATTTTAGATTTTTTTCCGGGCAATGGCCTTGTTTGGCCTGCTCTTCTCGATTTCCAACTGCCAAGGTATCTTTAACGTGCGCAACGTGCACACAGGCTCTCCAAGTTTTTCGTCCTTATCCGAGAAGACTAGGCACTCGATCCTACTTACCATACGATCAGGGACAGGAATCCCCCCCCCCCCCAACCCCCGAAAAAATTCCAACATGCCTGCACCGACCGAGGATCGAACCCGGTACTTTCGGCATGAGAGGCGAGCTCCTTGCCTCGTCCACAATAATTGTTCATGCAAGGTCTAGGCGGCGCCTTGTACTGTATGGATGGCGCTGGGGATAATGAGTGAGATGATAATGCAGCCGTGTTCTCTCTAACCTGTGGGTGTGCTTGTGCACTCGCACATTCATTTTTCGGCAGCGCACAAGGGAAATTAATGTGTGCACAAAAACTCACTTATCTGAAATAATGTAGCAATTAATAATCATTCCTATTGAAAATCATTTGACAGCTAACGTGAATCATGCATGTATTTTATTAAAATATGCCAATATAGTTTTGTATTTGCCATGAGAGACAGGCTGTGTCAAAATCATCTCGAAACAATTTCAAGTTGACGTTTGCACAAGGTGTCAGTGCACAAGATACTTTTATCGTAGGCAAAAAAATATGTAAAAACAAAAGATTTTTACGCATACTGACTACTAAAAATAAGAGGGAACATTGATGCTGTCACTATAGTGCGTTCAGCTATACGGTTTTGCAATTTTTGTTTTAATACCTTCGGTTTGCCTTGAAGAATCAAGACCAAATTTTTTCAAAGCCTCCTATTTCAGTTTGGCTCACAGACTAATAAATCAACCAGACTGGAAACACAAGCTTCGGGCTATGTCGTTTTTTACGGAAGTTAATGAGATGCGGCCGTATAACCAACGTGGCCGCCGCTCGGGAAATTCCGATTCTAGTTCTATCTGTAGTAGAAATTTCTTTTTATTTGTCAAGATTGGTTGTACATGTATTAATAATGCATTAACTTGCCGATCCTTTCATTTTATTGTCTACAGCTGCCTTTTTTTTTATTGTTATAAATTATGACCGTATGGACTTTTAGCGACCGCTGCATTGTAGCTATGCTGAAGCGTCGGTCGCAACCGTAAACCTAATGTGGCGGACCTTTCGCCGTTTTGTGACGTCACACAAAGGGATCATCCAATCTGGGTATTTTATTAGTTTGTGAATTGGCTTAGTTAATTGGAAACTGTTTATTCTCTTGTAAAGAGTGGCAAACACACCAAAAAGTTTTCTTCATAAACATATAAAAAACACAGAAAACACGACGAGGCAAAGAGCAGAGTTTTTTACCGTGTGCACAGAAATGTCAGTAATAATGAAATATCGGTGAAGCACTTTACGAAGATTCGTCGACAGATGATAACGAGGAAGAAGAAGGCGAAGAGTCTTGAAAGGGGATTATTATATTTGAAACTGTCCTTTTCTGCGTCATTGCGCCATCAGTAATAATAATAATGATAAGATTATTGCAGAAGGGCAGCATTAGTGGTCTTGTCTCCGCCATTTTTAGGGAAAAATGACCTATGAAAAATTCTCTTTGCCTCTATAGCGGTGAGGAGCGGAGCGGAACGGATGCTATGGACAAGTATACAGAGACAAAGAGTGTTTTACTTTTTCATGCGTCATTGTCCATAAAAATAGCGGATGCTGTTGACAAAAGTAGTTACTCTGATGTCACTTTTCTGCGGCAATAAATAATAGTTCGACTAAATTTTGTCCAACATGGGCGTGTCCATGTGATTTATCACCATGTTTGTTTTAGACCTTGGTGTATGTCCAACCCGAGACAAAGGATACAGACACGAAACAGTTCGTCATATTCCGCCTGTCAACTTGAGCCTGTGTCATCGATGTCAGCAATACAACAGTTCGCACCACACCCCTTCATAATTGAACAAAAAAGAGCAGTACTCACTGTATCTGCGTATGCACCCAATTTGTGGACATAATTATGGTGGGAGAATGAATCGTTCGTTTCAGTATTAGGATGTCTCTGGTACAACCATATTCATTGTGTTTGCTTGTTTGTAGTCTTATTATTAAGTCATGTTTTGTTTATAGTTTGAGGCTTCTGTTTGTTTTCAAGGCATGTGCCAAAAAGTAAAGAAAAATAAAGTGCATCTAGGGTGGACTGAAAAGTGAAAAATGCACGTGTTGCAAAACAAAAGAAATTACACCACAAACGAATAACCTACTCCTGTCTCGCACAGCTTAAATATTAAATCTCGAACAATTCTTATTCAGCATAACATCTCATTCTAGAGGTGGATTTTTTTTTTATCCAAAACAAACATGTTTGCATTTATTCAATCTCTGTGTCGGCAGAAGACATTTTGCTGGTACTGTAACATTGTTGTTCACATTTAGTACTGGCCAGTTTTTTTTTTGTGTGTTTTTTTAAATATACATATATAACTTTATGAAGAGAATCTTCGTATTTCCAACTGTAGAAACATAAAAACATAATTTCCCTTAATAGCAAATTGAAAGAGGAGGCTATGCAAAATTCGGCCGTTGTTGATCAAGACATCCCGAAGATATTCGCGAAAATATGAAACCGTATACTGTTAAACGGACTGTAATGAAATTGTTGCTTTTGTTACAGTTTTGCAGGGTGGAAGTTAATCACGACATTCATTTCCACTGCCAAGACACCCTAGACCATTATCAGGTGAGCTGCAAGTCAGTTTTTGATGTTTAACCAGTGTTAAAGATGAATACAGGATCCAGGTCTAAGTGGTCTTGTCCACAGCATGACGTATGAAAAATTCTCGTTGCCTCTATAGCGGTGAGAAGGGGAGCAGAACGGATGCTGTGGACAAGTATAGAGAGGCAAAGAGTGTTTTACGTCATTGTCCATCAAAATAGGGGAGCAGAGCGGATGCTGTGGACAAGACCAGTTGAGTTTGAGATCTCATCGCCAGCCTGCCAAAGTCAGACTTAGGGAGGTGTCATGCTAAGCCCAGTCATTTTCTGACATTATTAATTCTTCGGTGTATATTTTGCTGGCAGCATCTGACTGTGTCTTTCCGGGCTTAGTGTGACACCTCCCTAAGGCCAAAAACGGATAAGATTGAGTGACTGTGTAACAAGGGTACCATAATGTTGTGGACTATGTTGATCGGCCGTTTTTTAGCGAGTTTGAGCCAAAATTCGTTGGAAGATGCCACATTGTTGTATGTAACAACAACCCGTTCCGTTTCTTTATACTCCTAAAGGGGCCGTGAAAGCCGCAGGTATACGCACTGAGTCAAAATCTATCTCGCCTCGGTTTTAGCATGAGATGTGGTTTATCGAGCTGAATGGAACCTCGCGCACTCGGGTGGGGAGAGGGAACAGAGACTGAAACAAGACAGTCTCGTTAGTTGATTGAAAGGAAATTCAATTCTGAGTCAAAACCGACGCAAATCAGACTTGAATCAGTGCGATACCAGTCGAAGAACCGGGAGACTTTGGGGGGGGGGGTGGATTGTCGGGGGTTGCGGGGAGGGGTGTGTGCATTGGCAGGTCAAATTCTCTGTACAGATTTTGTTCCTTTTGCCTATGTGTCCTCAGGAATGCATTGACAGGTCTTCAATGCAAAGCCAACTCTGTAATGTCAAGCTTGGTGATCAACCCGGGGAGATAGAACACCACTGCAGATTCTGTTGCAATGACAGCAGCTGCGTCCTGCAATTAGCAAAATCGGGTACTTCGCTAAGTATATATTTTGTGACTTTAAGAACAGATCACACAACCATGTTTTACACAGAATAGCAAACTACCAGGAGGGAAAGAAGCCCACTTTTCATGAAGTATGCCCACCGCCATTTTGGATGAAATGCAACTTCACTTGACTTGATCGGCGGTAAACAATACCCTTTTGTACATTTCCACTGGGAGTAAGAGCTTGCAAATGGCTCTAAATAGTTCCAATCAACCCCAAAATATGAACAAACCAGAGTAAAGAGATACTCAGACTGACTTTGGTGAAGACGGTCTCTTTCAATTCTTGCTACCGCCATGACATAGTCTCGCGATTTGGCGGATGTGGGATATCTCTCTAAATACACATACTCTCTGATGTATGTATTTCAGGGAGGTGGTCATGACATTTACTAGGGGTGGCTAATCGAACAACAGCAAAAACAAGGTGGTCATGACATTCTCTCTCCGTCTGTCCCTGTCTCTTTCTCTGTCTATCTGTCTATCTCTCCCTCCGCCCTCTCTCTCTCTCTCTCTCTCTCTCTACATATATGTATGTGCACCTCCCCTCCCTTTAAAATAATTTTAAAAATTAAATTAAACACGACCCCAGTCTTAACGTGCGACAACCGCAAGTGAAAAAGGCTGGTCGCTTGTGTGTGTGTGTTTACGTTGTTTTTTTTTATGGTGTGTGTGTGGGGGGGGGATTAAGTCCTTTGGTTTTGAGAGGGATAACGAGGGCGAATGAGGAAGGGGGGGGGGGGACAGACATCATGGCATGTTTTATGTCATTTGTGAGAACACTAATGTTATAACGATACTAGCGTTATGATGACACGTCACCTACTATATTATGCTGACACTAACGTTTTACTAGTATTATGAGGATATTAACATAATGACAACACTAACGTTATGATAAACCTGATATTATGCTGATTCTAACGTTATAATGATAGCATTGTTAGCATTATGCTGATACTAACGGTATACTAATGTTATGATACATGTAGTACTATCGTTATGATACGTAAGTAACGTTATGTTACTTACATTAACCTTAATGTTATGATGATACTAACGTTGTGATACTATCATTATGTCCCTGACTCTAACGTTATTTTAATGTTATGAGGATTCTAGTGTTAAGATATTAACGTTATGATAACAACGATACTGATACTAATGATATATTAATGTGAAGTTGATACCAAGGTTATGATGATACTAACATTATGATACTAACAGTATTGTCACAAATCCCAAACTGGGAGATGTAATAGTTTATGACAGGACAACAATCACGAACAAACAAGTTTAACACTTAACAGAACAATCCATCAGACTCACACATTTATTAAACATAATTATACAGATAATAGCGCAATTACATACATTATATTATTGAAATTAACTGCCGTACAACGGCCTTATTCTCACATGCACTCTTCCTCGGATCCACAACCCGGTAGTTACTTCCTCAAGGCACTTCGGCCTCAGCCTCTCCCCTCAGGGTCTTAATAGCACATTAATAATTCACTGGCACCGCAGTCTCTCAATATCACCTTCCTATTGTCATACACCTTAGCATTCCGCTAGCACCTCGGCAGGGCAATAGCACATTATCACATTCAATAGCCCATCAACATGGCAATAGCACATTATCACATTCACGCTCATATCTACGTCCCTGTCCGTGGCCTGGCTGCCACGACTTTATGTGCCTCTACTGTCCTGCACCGACAGCCTCACTTCTGGCCTATGTGCGGCCTCCGGCCCTATGCTGGCCTATCCCCTGTGCTCATCGAGGTGGCTCTTCGGCCCGTCCCCGACACCTACAAGAATAACATTACATTGGTATAATACCCTACCATTTCTATTCACTCCACCTCTCCTTACAACCCATGAAGCGTACACACAATAGTTCACCTTTCACTCACCAAACATCTTACGGTAACACACCTCCATCGGAGTACACAATACTCACTCGTGCTACAAATCCATGAACTCACTTTCATCTATCGCTCATGGCGCACATTGCTATATCCAATATCAAGGACTTCCACATTCCTCACATATACTTATTTACATCATGGTAATAGATGAATATAATATAATACATCAATCATAATTATCAATCAACGTTCTACCTACCAGTCATCACTGGAAAAACACTCTCATCCGTCTTCCGACTGCTCCCCTTATGTTCGCCCGCTGGGCTCTTACTAGCGTCCGTTCAGTAGGACCTTCTAACTTGCAGTGATAGTAATACAGCGCTTTCGCCTCATTCAGACCCCCCACTACTCACAACATGCACGCTTAACTTACTTGTCTACGTGCGTTAATTTTACTCTCCTCCTTTCCCCCCGTCTTTCCCTACTTGTCTGCCGTGAGCCCTTCTTACTCTACACCCGCTCTGTAGCAATCCCCTTAATTGCACTCACTCCACTCGTGACATCATCCCCCACCCCAAAAAAATTAATGCAATTAATTTCAATTCGCATCAAGATGACTGTCAACGAGTGAGCGTGAGCAATACCTACATAAAAATGACCTACCAATGCCCCTAGCACATAAAATACCGGAATCAGCTGAAAATATGGGGATCAATATGCCCTGCACTATGCATATATGTATCACATCATCAATAGCTAACTAAACACAATACCTAATACAGAATCAAAACCCAATCAACCTATCAACCATTCTTCATATCATATTTATAATGTCCATATTTTAAAGTCGACTCATTCACACAGATCCTGTCAATGTTCCTGTCCTCCGATGTATAAGCTCCTGAACTCTTCCCCTAGGCTCGACTAAGGTAGTCGGCGATATGATTGCTGGTTCCTGGAATTGGTTGAATAACGAAGGTATACGGCTGCAAAGCCAATGCCCATCTAGACAAGCGTGGGCTGGACGAACGATTCTTCGACAAAAACGTTAGTGGCTTGTGGTCTGTCTGGATACAAAATTCTCGTCCCATGAGATAACGTCCTAATTTCTGGACGGACCACACAATGGCAAGACACTCCCGCTCTATCACCGAATATTTTCTTTCTCTCTGCAATAACTTCCTACTGACATAACATACAGGATGGAGACATTCGTTCTTCTCCTGTAGAAGACAAGCGCCGACACCAGAGTCCGACGCATCCGTTCTGAGGATAAAATTAGATCGAAAATCGGGTAATATCAGAATGGGTGACGATGATAATGCTGTCACCAAATTATCAAATGCTGTCTGACACTCAGACGTCCACTGGACCTTATCGGGTTGTCCCTTCTTAGTAAGGTCAGTAAGAGAAGATGACAAGGAGGAAAAATTTGGAATGAACTTTCTGTAATAATTTAAAATTCCCACTAAGCTTCTGACTTGTTTCTTTGTTTTAGGGATTTGCAACCCTACTAATTTGTCAATTTTTGTTACTTCAGGTCTCTGAACACCTCTACCCACGATATGTCCTAAGAATACTATCTCTGGACATGCCAAATCCATCTTTGCGGGTTTAGCAGTTAACCCAAAATGACGTAATCGTTTAAAAATTACTGTTAGTGTCTGAATATGATCAGACCATGTCGACGTATGACATGCTATATCGTCAAAGAATGACACGACATTAGGTATGTCCTTCAACACTAGTCTCATTAATCGTGCAAACGTCGCTGGCGCGTTTACCAACCCAAATGGCATGACCTTAAATTGGAATAATCCAATGGGCGTTTGGAACGCCGTGTATTGTTTAGACTCCTCAGTAAGAGGGATTTCCCAATAACCTTTCGTTAAATCTATCTTGGAAAACCACGTGGACCCGGCCAATGAAGCTATTAATTCCTCCTGAAACGGAATAGGCTCCCTATCGCCTACCGTAATAGTGTTCAATCTTCGAAAATCAATACAGAACCGCACCGATCCATCAAGTTTTTTCACGAGGACGATGGGTGATGAATACGGCGATGTTGATGGTTCTATCACATCTAACTTCAACATTGACTCAACTTCCTTTATAACTCTATCTCTCGAAGAAAAAGGCAGCGGATAAGGTCTAAGAAATACTGGCTTATCCGAAGTCAACTTTATTTGGTGCTGGATCACGGTAGTGCGACCCGGCAAATCCGTAATAACATCCGGGAATGACGCTAACAGGGTCTTAAGTTTCCTACTCCTTGAACTCGTAAGGTCAGGGTTAATTTTTACGTCCCTGTAACCTTGTGTCGGAGTTAACTCCGGCAATTGAATTTGTAACTCTTCATGCGCCTCGGTGTCGCTTACGTCACAGTCCAACTGGTCTACGACCCCCGTACAAGCAATAGAGAAGACAGTCTCCTCTGGTTTTGTCTGTGCACACAGATAATGTGGTCTCTCATAAAATCTCTGTAGCATATTAACATGGAAAACCTTACTCGTTCCATCAATGTGGATAGCGTAATCTACCTTTGAAACAACTCGCTCAATAACATAAGGACCTTTCCATGTCATCAATAACTTATTATGGTCCGTAGGTAACAACAATAGGACCTTGTCTCCTGGCTTAAAAATTCTCAATTTGGAACCTCTATCTTTATAGTCTTTTGCTCTTTTCGAAGCGATACTAGAAGCTTCTTCTGCTATAGTGCGCGCTGAAGATAATCTTTCTCTTAAATCAACAAGGTACTGAAACACCGAAATCTGCTCATCGTCTCCCGATGATGGCGACGTCATCATGTCCCGAAGAACATCAGTTGGGCCCCTAGGACTACGACCATACATCATTTCAAACGGCGAGAATCCCGTTGACTCCTGCCGTACCTCTCTGTACGCGAATAATACTGCAGGGATATATCTATCCCAATCTTTAGGGCGATCAGCAGCTACCTTACGCAGCATCGACTTTAACGTGGAGTTCAATCTCTCGCACATGCCATTAGCCTGCGGATGATAAGGGGTGGTAGTGATGGGTTGTATGCTGAATAAGCGGAACAATTCCTTCATCATCTCCGAAGTAAATTGCGCGCCCCTATCAGACAAAATTTGTTCTGGTATTCCTACCCTAGCGAAAATTGCAAACAACGCTTCCGCGACTGCCTCAGACGTTATGGTCCGCAGAGGAACCGCCTCTGGCCATCTCGTAGCATTACATATGACCGTTAAGAAAAATCGATTCCCCCTATCGGTGGCTGGGTGAATGGGGCCAACAAGGTCTATCGAAACCTTTTTAAACGGTTCCGAGACCGTGGGGATCTTTTGAAGAGGAGCCTGGGGTGTACGCCCCTTATGCGTCGTCTTTTGGCACGCACTGCATGTTTTACAATACACTTGTACATCTCTGTGGATCGATGGCCAGTAAAAATTTTTAAGAACCCTTTCTTTGGTTCTAGCTATCCCCATATGACCCGCTAATGGGACATCATGTGCCAAATGCAATACTGTTGCGATCAGCAACGCTGGCACAACGACCTGCTTTAAAATGGAGGCCACCGTTTCATACTTACGGAACAGAATGCCCGCCTGAACAACAAAGGAAGACGAGCCGTTCTTATATTTCCTCGTTTTCTCGGTTCGCGCTTCCCCAAAACATGGGTTTAATGATGGATCCTCCCTTTGTAATCTCGCCAAGCGCTCTGGCGTGATATCTAGATTGACCGCTGGCGTCGCCAAAGGTCTAATCTTATCCTTATCAGCTACCTGTCGACGTGTTTCGACCGCGGCACAAAAGTCAATACCTTTTGATTGAGACCATGCCTGCACATTCTCCTCGGAAGGGGAAACTACCCGAGATACATTCCCAATGATGAGCTGGGCGCCTGGAAAACAACCAACGACTGCTTCGACTTCCCCGCTAAGGAAAGGTGTATCTATCACTATTCTTGCCATGGGTAATTTCTCAATGGCCCCCGAAAATTGGATGCACGGGACAGTCTCACCTGTAAGCTGTGAATACCGAATGCAGTCCCTATGCACTCCCACAACGGTAGATCCTGTATCTCGTAAAACCGAGACCGGTTCGTCCCCAACAAACCCCGGATAAACCCTAAGACCACCTCCTGTATGACATGAATTTATAACGGGGATCTTTCTCCCACAAGGTAAAACACCGGAAGATAATAACTTCTCACAACTGGGACACTTAGAATACTGTCCGCCTCCGTTGTCCGATGTAACACACGCAGCCGCATGATGAAATTTATTAGGGGAACATGGACTGGAGCTACTGTCCACGTTCGCCGCTATCCTACCTGAAGGGCAATTCACGCTGATGTGATCTGCTCTTCCGCAGTTCCAACACTTCGCGGCCCTACACTCGCGTGAAAAGTGACCCACGCGTCCGCAAGTCCAACACTCCGCTCCCTGTGCTGCACTAGGCCTGGGTCCCCGTGACCCATCGCGACCGGAACTACAGTCCCTATGCCGTCGGTCATCGGCAAAGGTCACAAATCGCCCCCGGCCATTACCGCGACCTAGCCCTCCTGCTCGGTCAAACTTACCGGATCCAAATGCAGGTGATTGGTGATAGCCCCTACGCTGCCCCTGGGCTTGCCCACTATAGGCACCACGCTGACGCGACCTGTCTTTATGTCCTGTCGGCGACCCCTCGACAACGGCGACGTACCCAGCATCTTGGACGTACGCCCTCGCCACAGGTTTGGACGGATGTGCCGTACGGTATGCTTCCGCCAACTTAGACGCCTCCTGCACCGTCGCGGGTTCGTTTTCTTTCAGGAAAGCCATCAGATCTTTATGGCACGACGCGTACAGCTGGTCACGGATCATTAGGTCTTTTAATTTAGTAAAATCCGCGCCAACATGCGCCAAGTCTACCCAGTTCGCGAAATATTCCGTCAATCTCGCGACGAAGGCAGCAAAGTCCTCCCTGGTATCCGCACGTGCTCGCCTAAACTGCTCCCGGAAATATTCCTCGGTACGCGCAAATCGGCGAAGCAGCAAAGCCTTCAGCTTATCGTAATCTTGCACGTCTTCGCGCTGTAGCTCTTTAAAGTAGGTTAACGCTCGCCCCTGCAATAGAGACGCCAGGTACGTGGACCATAATTCCTTATTTTCCCCCCATTGCAATTGTGCGTTCAGTTCGAACCTGTAAAGGAAGGCGTCTATGTCGTCCTTCCGGTCGTCTAACGTAGGGAGCTTAATCCTAACGCCACCTTTATTGTGTACCTGCCGCTCAACTGTTTCTGTTGGCGCATTCTTTTTGATTTCCAACTCGGCGATTCTTATTCGCGCCTCTCTCTCCTGCTGCTTATCTTCTAACTCCTTTAACTTAAACTCCCTCTCCTGCTCCTGAGCCTTAGCCTCTCTTTCCTGTTGCTTAAACTCCCTTTCCTGCTGCTGAGCCTCTAACTCCTTTAACTTAAACTCCCTTTCCTGTTCCTTATCCTTAGCCTCTCTCTCCTGCTCCTGAGCCTTAGCGTCTTTTTCTCGCTCTCTATCCTTAGCACGCTCATCGCGCCATTCTGCCTGCTGTTCTTTAATCCAGCCGCGTAGCTCTTCTCCCTCAAGGCCAAGTTCCTTACCCAACTTCATTAATTGTTGGAGTTCCGCCATTTCACAGATTTATGGTTATGGTATGTATTATGAAAACGGCTAACCTGTCGGTATGATCACTAACGACACGACCAGAGACCTGAGATCACACCAGATATAACAATACCCAATTGTCTCAAATACAATTCAGAAATTTACCTACTTCCTAACTAATTCTATATTCATTAAATGTATAGCACTATTAATAATAAAAAAGAGTAGAAAAGACAAGAATAAGGAAATTCAGTAGAAGGACCACAAGTACGTCAAGGACAACGAACCAGACTAGGACAAAGACCTAAAAAAGAAAATATAATGGAAAAAAATGCAACCTAACTACGCCGATTACACTACAAGGTACGAACAAGAACAGAGTCTGAAAAAAAAGAACGTATCTACAGATAGGGAAGAAAGAGGGACAAGAGAATACGTCTTCCTGCAGAACAGAGAAGATATCGACGCTACAACTAAACAAAAATACAGGTCCCTATAGAACTGTTCACTGTGATGAACGAAGTTCCAAATTTAGCCCACCTCCCGAAGAGGATAAACTACGCTCACCACAGCAAACCCGCGCCACCGCCCGTATAATCGATTACGACAAAAACAGAAAAACAGCGGAAAAAGACAGAAGAACAGACAGCCCTCAATCCAAGGTACAAAATTTTTGACTTTTACTTAACTTTTCTGACTATAACCTCTCCCCTTGTCTCGGAGGTCTGGCTGCTTGACCTCTACAGGCTGGCACACACACTCTCTGCAGAAATTTAAGTACACATTAATACATATTCATCAAAATACATGCATCAATACATATTCATAAATATACATAAATCATATCATCATGAAATTCCCATTCATCCCACGAACAAGGACAACAGCACGAATTCCTAGCACAACAGAAAAACAACTAGATATAACGAATACACAATGTCAAAATAACCACAGGTAAACAGGACGAGCCCCCAGTGTCACAAATCCCAGACTGGGAGATGTAATAGTTTATGACAGGACAACAATCACGAACAAACAAGTTTAACACTTAACAGAACAATCCATCAGACTCACACATTTATTAAACATAATTATACAGATAATAGCGCAATTACATACATTATATTATTGAAATTAACTGCCGTACAACGGCCTTATTCTCACATGCACTCTTCCTCGGATCCACAACCCGGTAGTTACTTCCTCAAGGCACTTCGGCCTCAGCCTCTCCCCTCAGGGTCTTAATAGCACATTAATAATTCACTGGCACCGCAGTCTCTCAATATCACCTTCCTATTGTCATACACCGTAGCATTCCGCTAGCACCTCGGCAGGGCAATAGCACATTATCACATTCAATAGCCCATCAACATGGCAATAGCACATTATCACATTCACGCTCATATCTACGTCCCTGTCCGTGGTCTGGCTGCCACGACTTTATGTGCCTCTACTGTCCTGCACCGACAGCCTCACTTCTGGCCTATGTGCGGCCTCCGGCCCTATGCTGGCCTATCCCCTGTGCTCATCGAGGTGGCTCTTCGGCCCGTCCCCGACACCTACAAGAATAACATTACATTGGTATAATACCCTACCATTTCTATTCACTCCACCTCTCCTTACAACCCATGAAGCGTACACACAATAGTTCACCTTTCACTCACCAAACATCTTACGGTAACACACCTCCATCGGAGTACACAATACTCACTCGTGCTACAAATCCATGAACTCACTTTCATCTATCGCTCATGGCGCACATTGCTATATCCAATATCAAGGACTTCCACATTCCTCACATATACTTATTTACATCATGGTAATAGATGAATATAATATAATACATCAATCATAATTATCAATCAACGTTCTACCTACCAGTCATCACTGGAAAAACACTCTCATCCGTCTTCCGACTGCTCCCCTTATGTTCGCCCGCTGGGCTCTTACTAGCGTCCGTTCAGTAGGACCTTCTAACTTGCAGTGATAGTAATACAGCGCTTTCGCCTCATTCAGACCCCCCACTACTCACAACATGCACGCTTAACTTACTTGTCTACGTGCGTTAATTTTACTCTCCTCCTTTCCCCCCGTCTTTCCCTACTTGTCTGCCGTGAGCCCTTCTTACTCTACACCCGCTCTGTAGCAATCCCCTTAATTGCACTCACTCCACTCGTGACAAGTATAGTGGTGATGTTAATGTTACGATGATACTGTTATCATATTTATTGTGACAGGGCCTGGAACAACTGCAGTGCCAACAACGACACCTACAACAACAAGAACAACAACGGCTACAACCACACCTACCGCAACCACACCTACCACAACCACACCTACCACAACTACCGAGATGCTGCAAAATTTCCTGCATCAAGACTGCCAAGACCTCGTCAACTGTACAGCTGGGGGCTGCTACGGCAAGCTGGCCCCTACAATGTGCAGGAAATTCTGTGACTTGTGTGGTGAGAAATGAGTTTCAAGCAATAGCAGCAGCTCCTCTCTATTTAATGTCAGATTTAGGCATAAACTAAATACGCTACTTTCCCACAATCCCCACGGACCACTAAAAGTAGGCCTAATAAAGTAATAATTAACTTGTATAGGTCTCAAATCCACACACACACACATAAATAATGTGCACTGAGGCGCTGGACTAAAATTAGAAACACGATTGACGTAAGTTCAATTCATCATGCTCCCATTCGCAGACATTAACAGTTAATACTTGATCTACTCACATCATCAAACCTCTGACACCAAAAAGGGACATCATTCATTTTCAATGAAAATAGTCCTAAACAATTCAGTTTTGAGCCTATTTTTAAACGTGACGATGTTTTCACTTCTCCTGGTGTCAAAGCTGATGTTGTTTCACAATTTACGCGCACCAAGAGAAAAAGTATCAAAATTTCAGAATTTAAAAAAATTGCCTTTTGAACTTTCGCTAATTATTTATACGTAATTAATTCAAGCAACAATCATTACACACCCCATAAAAATGCTTTTGCGTAATAACAAGGCATTATGTATGTTTTCAAGGTACACAACTTTGTAAGAAGGTCTTCTGGTGTAAACTTTTATCCAACAGCCCTCTCTTGCATTTTCCCAACAGTTCACGGAACAAACAAATCCCAATTTGCAAAGATGGACCAAACGGTTAAGCTGAACATTTTTTGTCCTTTCCCCAGACTATCCCCTACTAGTGCTAGACCCAGCTGTGCCAACACTGCACCCCCCACCCCCGACACAAGCTCCAACTACCAAACCGACAAGACAGGTAACTCCAACGCTCTTCCTTTCTCTCTATTTAAATGGATAACGTCCCTTGTCAAACTTGCTAGTCAACCAGGTCTAGCCGACCTGGTCAAGATAAACCATGCAAATTTTCCTTATTTTAGGCCCAGCTGCATGACTAGCGGTAGGTCACGTTAATAACGACACTTGGATTCGATGCAAAGACTAATAGACCTTTTCTTTACACCACAATAGAATACACAGATGTGATAAAGCTGACTGTCGGCCAGCGACATGTAAAGAGTGGCATAGAATGCAATTTCCGGTCACACTTTTCGATTCTACTCGACGAAAATACGTCTTTTGTTTTGCGGTTCAAAACTCGGTGAATAATAACTAATATTAAACCTCTAGCATCCAGGGTAATATATTTGAAACAGGTCACCTGGAGCCAAATTGCTTTAGCTTTGATACACTTACTCTTCTAATTTTATTATCAAATAATTTGTCCAATTAAATGTTTATATTTTTGCAATAATTTGACTATGTAAAATTAGTTACGAGTTTTCTTTGAATGACTTAAGACGTCAATAAAGAGCTGTTTGCTTTGGTGATGTTGGAAGATTCTGGATGTTACTTTTGAGTCTTCTCAAACTAATCCTCAGACTACATCCACCGCCACGACTACAACTTTTGCAGCTATCCCCATCCCGAGATGTGTGGACACGTTCCCTGATTGCGCTACCACACCCCACATCTGCCACTCACCCTACGCGGGGGATATTTGTCAGAGGTTCTGTGGACTGTGCCCGTCTACCCAGCCTCCACCAGGTACGATTTCCTCTAGTTCTATATAATAGCTCTATGTGTATAATAGTGTGGGTTAGAACTTAACAACCACAAACAGAGAAAACTTAATGAGGTATCATAGTACCCCCGGAACGTCACAGCCGCTTGCTGCCAGCAAAATCTACACCCAAGAAATAATGGCAGAAGCTGACTGTAGGTCTGACCGGGCTTAGTATGATAGGGTTATCCCGGATTTACTAAGAAAATATAAGAAATTGTGATGTGCACTTCTTGCCTGCCAGCAGCTGACTGTGCCGTTGCGGGCTTAGTATGATACCTCCCTTAGATGCATGGCCTGGATCTGGTTCCCCCCTCCCCCTTAACCCCAACTAGGCTGCGTCATGTGACATCACAGAATTTATGTTCCTTCGAACGAACGTTTGAAGTTTCTTTCTTTTTTTTTTTTTTGTCGGAAGCTTCAAGGTCTTATATTCGGTTCTCACAAGAGTGCGCATGCTCAACTCCCCGCGCCAAAAAGACAGTGGCATTTACACCTCACTTTTCTTGTTTTTATTTTTCTGGTTCTTATTAAAATGTGTGTTTTTGTGGTAGAGGTTGGTCTTTGAGAATTTTGCCCGGGCAGCGGTCTTGTTGGGTCTGCTCTTCTCGACTTTCCACTGCCAAGATATCTTTAACGTGCGTAACGTGCACACCGGCCCTCCGAGGTTTTCGTCCTTATCCGAGAAGACTAGGTGCTCGATCCTACCTACCATATGGTCAGGGAAATTTTTTCCCCGAAAAATATTCCAACATGCCTGCGCCAACCAGTATTCGAACCCGGTACCTTCGGCATGAGAGGCGAGCACTTTGCCTCTAGACCGCAGTGTCCCTGTGTTCCCCCTCACCCCCCCCCCCAACCTCCCCCATCTTTGCAGTGCTCATTCTCAGTCGCTGTGCCAAAATAAACAGTGCTCATGCGAAATTGGTAGGTTGGGATGTGGATTCTCTGCCCCTGAAGATCTTCTGTGATCTCTCTTTTTCAAGAGCTTTAGTCTTGTTGTTGTTTTTCTGTAATGTGCATTGATTAGTGTAAACAGAGAAAACATTTCGGCGGGTAAAGCGAGACCACTGGACATTTCAAGGGAAGAGGTTACACTCCGTAAAACATTGTGTAGGCCCTTGACATCTTTACACGTTGTAGTAGGGGCGTGTCTTCATCTAAATCATAAATCCTGAGTGTTCTTCTGCAGTCAGTCTATGGTGGATTTTAGTCACTTACAAGCTTAAAAGCCGCGCTCCGCCCGGATCCACCAACCACTGCCCCGCCCATCTCTTTCTACCATCTCCACATCTGTCTCGGCGAGCAGCAGGGTATTCCTGTGTTCTAATTTTAGCCGCGAGGACGTCGAATAGCTTAAACCGAGACACAGAATACCCAGACGAACCATTCCTTCTTTTTACTACATGTCCACAACTTGCGCGCGTATAAACGCGGTGAGTAGTTCTCACAGAGCTCTGTGGTACTAATCTTTTTTGTTCAGTTATGAATGGGTGAGATGCGAATTGTTGCATTGTTGACATGGATGATACGCCGGCAAGTCGACGGACGGAATTTGGCGAATTGAACCATCTCGGTATCCTGTGTCTCGGGTTTAAATCAGCAGTGACCCGCATACGACAGGAAGCGTTCACCTCGCGGATCATGTGAAAAAAGGGATCGGAGGCGAGCAGTCAGCGATACAAAGTAAATTCAAGGCAATTGGAAAACAAAACCAATTTTAAAAAATCAAGACTTCGGTGCACCCTCCACGGTAATTGAAACCCACATGCAAAATTTGGTTACTGTGGGTGGCCTAATAATATAAAAGCCTCTTGCGTTCAAAGGAGAGTTTGCCCGCTGACTCGGGGAATACACAGATGTGATTTTTAAAGTTGAGTTTCGGTCACCAATGTGTAAATTGAGGGGCAGAACGAAATTTCTCGTCATACGTTTTAATTCTAATCGAAGAAAAAATGTCTTTTTGGTTTTTTAATCGGCTCAAAATGTCGGAACACTTTCTTCTGTTCAACTCAGTTGTGCTTCAAAATCAACAAAGGTATTAAAATATAGCGAACTTCAAGACCAATTAAAAGGGAGGTCTTCCGCCCGTCCGCGCCATAATTTTTACCGCTTAATATTAAGTAAAGCCCACGGTTACACATTGTCACTGTTATCAATTTAAACTCACAACACATGGAATGGTCAGATGGACCTGGGGGCGTGAGGGTCTAGTCAGTTTGTATCAATGGGCGGTAGTCAGATTGACTAATCAGGCGAAAAGGGGCTGGGGTACTTATGTTTTCTTGACTGGCGCGGACGGGCGGAAGACCTTCCAATTAAAATATGCCCACGTACACCTTTGCGACTTTCTATGCCGTAATATGATATTTTGTAGAATTTGAGGCTCAGCGGTTATAAAGCCTTTCATGATTACATTCATGTGCAAATGGTGACGACACCCTTACGTTTGCCTGTGTCCACAAACTTCTGTCAGTAATTGTTTGAAAGGTTTCCCTGCAGTCAGCCCGTTCCACGTACATTATGCACCGCTTCACGGAGATGGCCGTTATCGTTTGAAGAATAATATTATCACATTAAAATATCTTTGAGGAGTTGGGAGGAGTGAAGGCTAGGTCCTTTTTGGGATCCTGTGTCAGCATGGCTGTGCATCAGAAGGCTCAGTGCTCTGCGTTTTCGGGTGTTGTTTTTTTATATCGTAGGCTACATCACGTGGGCTAGGCCTCGTTATCGCGGTCTTAGGTCTTGTTTGTTTCAACTGCACTCTCTGCGCGACTGAAAACGTCGGCGTTAAACATTTGCTCGTGATAAGGAATTAGATTAAACCAGAACTGTGAAACAGCTTGATGAATCTAGGCTCCATCTCAAAGGTAGGAGCCATCCATTAGGTGCGTGTGCTTTGGGGGGGGGGGGGGAGCAGCGTTTGAAAAACTTACATGGAGGGACGGGGGCTCCATTAAGCATGCGTACATGCATACATTTTTCAGGTGCGGTAATACATTAAACATTTTAGTTTTATTTATATTTTTAAAAATAAATAAGATTTAAATTTAAGTTTGAAGAAAGTACGTCGACAGGATAGCAGTCCCATTGTGCTAGGAAAAAACGACAACAGACAGAATATCACATAACGATAAGACAGAAGGAAACTCTACCAGAAGCTCCCATCAACCAACCACTAAAAACAAGACGTGGAACTACATAAATCTAGGCTTGGTTCCTCACGAAACAGTCAAATAGTTGGCGAACAATGCCATTTAATATTGACATTCCACAATGGTTACATCACTTTCAGGAAGAGGCTGTGCGGAGTATATCTCTCCAGAGTCCGGTAAATTAACACCACGTATCTGCATGAATCCTTACGCTTCTCAGATCTGTACTCGATACTGTGGCATCTGTTGCGATAGTTTTATATCGAGGTCATAGAAGACTAAAATTAAGATATCGAGCGAAACATGTTTTTGCATGTGTGACAAGGCTGCTCGGACTCCGATCATGTCCGTGTGGCCGCCCTTGCAAGATGCTCTCCTATGTGTGCTTACTTATTGATCTCAAGCGCACAACTCGTTTATAAATATGTGTCCTTTGAAAAAAACTGTACGTACCAGTTCAAAGAATGGGCAAAATGTGAACCGGCTGCTTCAGGGGAAGAAGACCCAGGCGAAAATGAAAATTCCTATTAACATTTATCCCCCTTTATGTATGGATACGCGCCTTGGGTGTATGGAGACAATTGAATTTATAATTATGGTTACTCTCACAAAGCATCAAAGGCATACATCTAAAGCATAATTTTCACCTGATGCTTGAAGTCCTCAGCCCTGCTTCACACAGGAGCGGCCAGTTAAATACATTTCTAAGATCTCTTCGGGGAATACAATATGATGTGTTCACTGTTCAACTGTGGGTTTTTTTTGTTTTTTTTGTTAACGTCTGTATGCTGGCAATGTGATCGTATTGGCCAGCATTGTTGCTCAGTGTTATTTCAATTTCATTACTCAGCAGGGAACGATTGCAAATCTTATATGGGCTCATTTACTCCTATAGAATCACATTTAATCATGAACTGTGGTGTATACAAGGAGCAAAAGGCGCATAACTGTATAAACAGGGTGGGGTCTTTTAGACCCCAATTTTGTCCCCCAAAAAAACTAAACGACCACGATTACTATCGCCTCATTTCATAATCTAGTTATATTTAGCTATCTAAAAATCAAAGTGGCAGCTTGCCTCCTGAGTGGACCTTCTTGCCAGCCCCCCCCCCTCCCCCCCTAATCCTTTCCTCCATCCAGCTGATCACAACTTAGACCATCTGAAGCAGTTGAAAACGGCACGGCTTACCGCATTAGTTTTGGTTCTGTTTGATTTGTGCCAAAGACTAAGGACGAAAATAATAAGAGACCTCTTTTGAAGGCAAAATCAATGACCTTCTTCATTTGCTTGGCTGCCCGGCTTTGTTCTATTCCATGCTTTGTTCGGGTTTCATCGTCAATTCATTGATTTTACGTTGCTTCCGGGCACACGTTTTGTCCATGATCCAGGACACTTTTGAATGGTCTTCATTACAGAGTTCTGGTAAATGGCGACCCTGTTCCATCCTCTTGCTTCACCATCAGATGTCCTGTGTTGTGCATGAAGACCGTATTTTCCAAAACTTGCGAAGTCAAATTTTGCATGAGTTATGACTCCTTTCAGACAGACATTCAAAATCAGTATAAGACGAGGTGTAAGTTTTCATGCAAAATTTGACTTACCAAGTTTTGGAAAAACGCCCTTCAAATGTGGAGCACTTTTTGATTCCTAAATAAAATAATGATCTTTCATGGTAACAATTTGTATTTGTGCATTGCCCTGACTATTTTAAACTCAACTTTATGAGTTACTTGTTTTCTTAAAGCTGTTTAGCCTGGGAGTGTACCAAACGATTTTGACAGACCAACTTGTGGGATGGCGAAACGACCAAATAGTAAAAAAAAAAAAAACCCACAGAAAAACCTCCTTGGAGGGACGGGGGTTCCAGTAAGTGTGCGGAAGTTTGTCACTTGCTGTAATACATTAAAAATTTGAGTTTTATGTATATCTTAAAAAGTAAATAAGATTTAAGTTTGAGTTTGGAGAAAACGCGTCGACCCTCCCCCTCCCTCTCCCACCCCCCCCCCACCCCTTCGCCTTATGCGGGTGGTTGATGGCCGCGACTTGTAGTGTCTCCATCTGTCCTATCAGTCTGTGGGACTCTGTCAATCACGTCTTGCTTTTTTCCCTAGCACAATGTGACCGTTATCGTGCCAGCGTGCATTCTCCAAACTCCAACCCCTTCACACATTGAAACACTGATTATTCCACAACAGTGTTCAACTTAAGGCCAGTTTACACTGGTAGGTTTTAGGAATAGAAAAAAGGAATGGGGGGACTGTGTGGGAAGAACTCTCCTGGCTTTCCGTCTTTTGTTTTCCGATTTCTCCCTTCGAAACATGACCAAAACAAACGATGCCCATCGCTTCTCATTCTCATTCAGAAAACGGACCAGTGTAAACAGACAACGTTTCGAAAGGGAAAATCGGAAAAACAAAAGACGGAAAGCCATGAGAGTTCTTCCCACATAGCCCCCCATTCCTTTTTTCTATTCCTAAAACCTACCAGTGTAAACAGACCTTAAGTCTACTTCAGAATCTGTAGACTATGCCAAGGTCTCCTTTCGTCCCCTAGAGACAAGATGCTCACCTCTCATGCCGAAAGTACCGGGTTCGATCCCCGGCCGGTGCAGGCATGTTGGAATATTTTGTGGAGGAAACTTCCTGTCCCTGATCCTATGGCAGGTGGGATCGAGCACTTAGTCTTCTGGGATAAGGACGAAAAACTGGGAGAGCCCGCGTGTACGTTGCTTGCGTTAAAGATACCTAGGCAGTTGAAAGTCGAAAAGAGCAGACGAACAAGGCTGCTGCCTGGGCAAAATTCTAGAAAAAACACTAAATCCTACCTCAAAATAAAACCACACAGAGAAAAGTGAGGTGTAAATGCCAAGGGCAGCGCACCTCCTAAAATAAATACCTAAACACAGGCTCCTTTCCTCTCTGTATTATCTGCGTATAAATGTACATATTTGAATGGAATGGATTTTTTTCATTCTTATCCGGAATCCCAAATTTCAAGACTACACCCCGTGATATGTATGCACAAAATTGCATGCCCTATCGTGAAATCACCGATTCATATTCCCACAATTTCCGCAGTGCCCTGTTTATCAAATATTCAAAAATCTCTTTTTCCACCAGATAGTCCGATCCCAAAGATACTGTATTTAAAAACAAGCAGAGAGCGCTATAGAACGATCTTTTTTGCCATCCGCAATTTGAAGCAGTGCTGTTTCCTGGTGTGGTATGCTGTTGTTAGTTTTCCTAATGGATTGTTCTGATAGTGTGTGTGTGTGTGTGAGTAATGTTCTTATTTGCTGGTAATGCTGTGTGAGCAATGTGCGTGTGTGCGGTATGCATTAGAGACCTGTTTACCTTTGATATTGTATTTTTATGTTGTACTGTTACTGATGCTGTGACAACAAATTTCCTGGCAACAGGATAATAAAGCTAGATCTTATCTTATCTCATTCTATCTTATTCTCTGAACTCCTTGAAGGGATTTTTTTTTCTACTGATTAGAGTGGTAAAAGGGTAGGGGGGGGGGTGTGCAACATTTAAGATTTTACAACTGAAAATGTATTATCAAAAGGAATACATTAAAGCAGTGGTTCTCACCCTTTTTCAGGCAATCGCCCACGTAGGCTCCAAATTTTCTTTCATCGCCCCCACCCCCTCCTTTCCTCCCCATGTCTCACCGTAAATCACCACCTCGGCTACACAAATTATGATATTAAGTTTTTCAAAATGACAATAAACGTGTTGATTATTCAGTATAAAACAGAAAGTGTTCTCTATCAAATACATTATCAAAAGAAAGGCTTTCTCTGTTCATAAAACCCATCCACACGTGTTGTTGAACAAGTCAGTGACTGCCCTGTATTTGCCCCCAAATCGTCATCCATTCCATGTTTTCTCTCCTCCATCGCCCCTTTCTTCGGTTTCGCCCCGTTATCGCCATTTTCTTCGTTTTCGCCCCCCCCCTCCCCTCCCAGAAATCAAAATCGTCCCACGGGGAGGAGATATCGCCCACTTTGAGAACCAGTGCTTTAAAGGCCAAACAGTTGTTTTTCTCCCCTGCAAAGTTAGGTTTCATGATGAGGAAAGCAATATGCAAGTGTATCCTACGTAGCAGCTGGTATGAACCAAAAAAAAAAAAACCCACAATGAGCTTATTGCCATCGTCCCCGAGCAGTTTCGCTGTGTGAAGACAATGAAGACACCGGTGTCTGATCTTTATCTAGTGCATAAATTTGTGTTTATATCGCTAGCTATTATCTTTGACGGGAATATCGATTTCTTGTGAGGTGAAAGCTAATTTATGGGCATGAGTTGTGGTCTATCTATCTATCTATCTATCTATCTATCTATCTATCTATCTATCTATCTATCTATCTATCTATCTATCTATCTATCTATCTATCTATCTATCTACCTACCTTCTCCGTCTCTCTATTTGACTGTCTCTCGCTCTATATCTGCCTGCCTGCCTGTGTGCCTGCTTGTCTGTCTGTCTACCTGCCGTCTGTCTGTGTGTTTGCCTGTCTATAATAATACCTACACATCAGTTAGAAATACTGTTTATGTAAACTTTATACAGCAGTACGTTAATTCCCTTCATAACTGTCACGATTAAGGTTGATGACCTTGTACGCCACGAGTATAGAGGGGGTAAACTTAGTAGGGGAGAAGGGGAGTTTAAAGTTGTTGTCGAGCATGAAAGATTAAATATCACGAGGAAGGTCGGTGGCCTTGTGCGCCACGAGTCTAGGGGGGTGAGCTTAGCAGGGGAAAACACGGTTTTTAACATTGTTGACGAGCGTGAATAGATACACACGACTCGCTTTAAACTAGTCGCGTGTGCAAAAACCTCGGGAGTATAAGTAGAGGAGAAGCTCGACACACGTGGTTCCCAAGTTATTCATTCCTAAAGGAAGACGCAGAATTTATCGGTCCGGGCGACAAGTGGAAGGTCGTGCCAGTGGGGACCAGAAGTGTTAGGTGTGTGAGGGATCCATGATGTTCACATTTATTTCCCAATAAGAAGAATTTATCGGTCCGGGCGACCAGTGGAAGGTCGTGCCATGGGGACCAGAAGTTGAGGAGTTCTGATGATAGGATGGGAACCCATCAGAAGATCGTGAATCTACGATGGCGGGTGTGAACCGTCGATGTGCTGTGTGGTTGCAGAAGAAGAAGAGTCCTGAGGATGGGATGATAACCCCTCAAGGAGCTAGTAATCTACGATGGCGGGTGTGAACTGTGTGTTCTTATTTGTGAGAAGCCAGGGGCGTCTGTTTCCCCTTTTATCGTCGAAGTTAGAGATCTAGAAAGGAAGGTGTGAACTCTGGAGACGTGAAACTGCATCAACGAGGAGGGCAGCTGTTGACAGAGACTATTAAGTATACGTAGTTAAGTTTATAGACAGAGGGATTAGATCTAGATGTGAAACGGGGAATAGAGGATAGCCATGATCCCCAAGAGTAAATTTGAAATATCTCTGTTTTTGTGATTATGTATGTGTGATTATCATGAGTTTAATGTTTTGACATAAGTTTTGTCATGCATTTATAATTAAATGTCGTTTAATTTAAATCTCACTCCATGTGTCCGTTGATCGCTGGTCTGCTTGCTTGGCTTGTTAGCTGGGTTTGAAAGGTAGATAAGTTAGATACTCATCACACACGTGGTCGTGACCATCTTCACGCACGTGACCGTGACAATAACAGATCAATAGGCCTCTTTATTAATGTTTAACAATATATCATGTTGATGTCTATCACTTCTGTATGATATTATCTGATGGTGTCATGTGCGTTGTGGCCTTGCAAATGAGATAATTAATTCCCATTGACACTGCACAGTGGTTACTGCACCTTCAGCAAGAGGGCTCAC